>JBAHVQ010183438.1:0-12306 GCA_036872915.1 Nanipora kamurai | reverse complement strand
TACTATTTAACAGCTTAGCGTTGGTAAAAAAGTGTTTTTGTTCGAAAGTTTAGAATCTTGATGGCAAATTTAAAGAAACTCACATTTTTAAATTTGTTTTTAAGCTTCAGAATATTTCATCTGATCTAGAAGCTGGTAGTCATGGCGACTCAACTTTGGTAGAAACCAATGAAGAGAAGTCACAATTCCTTGAGATGTTGGAACGCGGTTTCACGTTAATAGTTGCCGTCATTTCAGCGTTTGTAGCATGGTTGATAAGTTTTTTACAATCCTACCACTCCTGCAGTTGCAAGAATGGGGCATTGCATTCCACGTAGTGACAAAGGATTCGTTGTGGTATTTTTTTTTATTGGTTGATTGTATGTCTATTAATCCTGATGAAGAATATTTCGTATTTTAGTTTCAAAATCAACAAAATGTCAGTATGGTTGCCGTATAATCATGAGAAGTGATGTAGGACTAAAATATGAGAGATTAGCAAACAAAAAATTCTCAGAAAGTACGATGAATTGGAACATCAATATCTGTAACATAAAACGAAGTAATGTTGCGCCGTTGATAACAAAAGACGCTAAATAACATTACTTGAAGCTCCCACAACACGTACACTGAACGTTGAGCAAAAAGTTCCATAAACCATAAGACTTATTGTATGAAAGCTTTTTACATAAGTCCAAGTGGTGCTAAACTATAGTATTTACAAATAGTACGAGATACATCGTGCATATCATTACATTAATGTTGTCAGAAGTAACGAGATGCTAAAGAACCTTCTGTACTCGTAACGTTTGCACAAAACATGCGAGAAACATTCAGGTTTACTTCATAAAGCGTTCAAAGAATGTATGAAAAAAATAGACGTAAATTTCGTAATTTAAAGCATATTATGTTACAAGTTCCAAACCTTGCAGTAAGAAAATGTTCTTAAAAAGTACGACAAAAATTAAGCTTTTCAGAAAGTACGATAGAAGTTAAGTTTGATGACATTGAACTTCCTCAGAAAACATAATATCAACGTTAAACTTTATTATATGAAACGTTGAAAGAAAGTGAGAGGTAGGCTGTAAACTAGCTTCAGTACATGAAATCGCTTTGAAAAAACGTACGCGAACCATAAAAGTTCATTTTCGCATGTTCACAAGAGGTACGAAAACATAAACATAAGCTTGATTATGAGAAATGTACACTTTCTTGACAGTAAGCCTTCTTTTGTAGAAATGTACTCGAAAAGGGCAACAAAAGAAAAGTTTTGTCGCATGAAGTACTCACAGAAGTTAAGTTATATGAGAGGTCCACAGAAAGTACAATATGGACGCTAAACTTTGCGATATGTAAGGTCCAAAGAAAGTACGACGGACATTATTAGCTATAACTTCAGTATACATAAAGTCGCTTACAAGAGACATTAAAGTTTATCATACGTTAAGAAACGCGCACAGAAAGTGAACGGAATTAACGTTGAGCTTTATTTTAGAAACATGCAGTTAGCAGAATGCAATCGAAACATTGTGTGAGCAAACCTCAGAGAGTACGAGGAACGCTGAACTGGCATGCATCGTCCACAGGACTGAACTACGAAAAAGTAGCGTTGTAATGATCAACCTGCTTCGATTGATCAAATTATCATAAAATGTGGGAAGGCCATTGAATTTTCATTACATTGAAAGTTCACATAAAGTACAAAAACTGAAGAGACTGTAACAATTCACGAATTGTTCTCAGGAAGTACAAGAAATTGTGAACTTTATCGTAAGAAACATTGAGTGAAAGTAGAAGGGACTATGATTCCGGTATATGAAGATTTGCAAATATATCTGAAGTTTAAGTTTCCCAGAAAAGCGTCGAGGTTTATTGTGTAATATAAAACACTGTGTATAAACTTTATTACATGAAACGTTCTCCGAAATGCCTATCGACGTAAAACAGTTCTCACAAAAATGTATGTAAAATATACGATAGAAATTCAAACGTTAATGAAATATTAAGTAGGAATGGTCGCAGAATGTACAAGATAAGTTAACCTTTTTAAAGTTGTTTGACAAGTCCCAAACTTCAAGAGACACTAGGCTAGCTTTAGTACATGATATTTTCACAAAACATACAAGATACGTTGAAGTTTCTTATCCTATAAAACGCTGTAAAAATGGCACGGTCTTAGAAAATACAAAAGAAGTTAAACAAACTTTTTAAAAACATTCTCAGAAACTACGAAGGACTTAAACCTATTCTATGAAATGTCTGAAAAATGTCCTGGAATCGTTAATGTTCAATGTATTCGACGTTCCTAGACGGTACAAGTGGTGCTCAAATTCAATGTACGGTGTTCGTTAACTGTCAGTTAAAACTTTTTTTTATGAATTAAGGAAGACAGGGACACCAGTTGTGAATTAATTTTGTGAAGTACTGAAAATAAACCATACTGACATTTGAATGTGATCAAAAGTAATCGTGATTTGTTTCAGTTTGGTAACTAAATCTTAAGAACAACGAGCCATTGCTTTAAGAAAAGTTGAATTCCGGTGACTTGACCAATTCTACGTTTGACAAAACAAATCCCAAATCTAAGTACTATAGAGAGTGAAACTGCTATGAGGAAGTTTCAACAATATCCTGTTGTGGCAAGTATTTACTTTGTTTTTCCAACCTATCTTAAAGCCCGGTTCGCTGTTTTTGATGAAAGCTGCAAATTAGGTAGAACTTGATTTTGAGGGAACGAAAGTTTGATCTATAATAGATAATGCATGATAAACCATGTGAAATAAATACGTGTAAAACGGCTGCAAGAAAGTGTTAGTCCCTATAGTAGCATGCCGCACAACATCACAAGAGCATTACAATTGATGCAAAATCATCAGCTGAAGGTTCTGTACAGTTTGATCATTTTGTTGATGATAAACTTTTTTACAATGAACATTTGTAATACAGCGGAAAAAGCTTGTTGATGTTCACGAATACTGTAAACTTAGTTATTTGCAGACATGAAGTTTTAGCGTGGTTTATTGATTTTATTCATATAGACAAACATACAGTTGATACTGTTTGTTGGTATAAACAGATATTCAATTTAACTAAAGCCTCAGCTTTAAAGGTTCAGTATATTATAGCTAACTGATTTGATTTATAATGAGGAACTTTTTAAAGTTACTACTTGCAATGCAGTTAAAAATCAGGTGAATTAAGTGAATTCAGGTCTGAATGTTCATTGTAATTTTGTTATTTGATTGATAATGACAAACAACTTAATTTGCTTAGAAATTAATACTTGTAAAATAGTTGAAAACAGCTTATCCGTATATGTTTCAAATAAAGTGAAACTCAGACTTAAAAGTTCAGTGTAGTTTGATAACGATAGACATTTTAGAATTCGTATTTGTAAAACAGTTGTAAATTGCTCGTTCGTATGGCCATTTTTTGTAATTTCTGTCGAACTTCTCCTTCTTATAAAGCATCCTGTAACTCCAATAACATTGTAATAAAGGCTTAATTGTATTGAAGTGGTAGTGTCTGTTGATTTTCTAATGATATATATATATATATTAACCTTAATTAATATTTTTATATATAGGTTTATTTAAATTTTTATTTGCTTGTTTTTGTATTTATTTATTTGTTTGTTTGTTCATGTGTCTATTTATTTATTATAAAGTAATTAAGCAATTAATTTGTTAACACATGTCGTACCTGAAAAATCCACTGATTTAATATTAGCTAACATTTGCCTGCTCAAAAAAAAAATATTAGTAAAAGGTGAGGTTACCCATGTAGTAACTCATTCTGAACAGAACTGTTCATCAGGTGAGTTTTCATTTCAATATTCTTTCTATAATTACTGTACATGAAATAACATATTAAATTGCTTTCTTTCCTGTTCACGAAAGTGTTTAGAGTATTCTAGAAGAAAAGGCAGAATCAACAACAGGTCTGTATATTGATATTCAAGTTTTTTGCGTGTTATCCAATATGATGTATGCTTACGAAAATTTCATATATGAAATATGGAATTAGTAATGTTTACAAAATGAGTGACCGTTCTGTATCAGGATATACAGACACGAACTGCTTATAAAACGTCCATGTTTACTACATTATAGATTAATATATAGTAGAAAGAAAAGTTAAATTATTTATACCCTTGAAAGTTGAAATTGGATGCGCGAAAGCTGATGCAAAATTAGTCGATACTAGTCTCTGAAAATGTGATACAGAAATGATGTTTGTTTAATTAGTTTGTTTTATCATGGTACGCAGAAACTGTTTAAACCTTAATTTCTTTTGAATTTTCCTTATGAATTATTGACTAGTTTGATAATACTAATTATCAAATTGGGATGATTGCACTTTTAAAAAAAACAAACAAAACATTTTTCGTGTTTTCATCGGCGTATAGAAAGGAGTGTAATTCTGGGAGATCCAAAAAAGTGATGTTGAAAGTGAATCCGAAGACCGAGTGTTTTCACCGTTTCGAGCTCTTCTAAACTTCCACGAGGTTTTATATAATGTGGTGGGAACTTAAAATGTGGTTTTTTTATTTCCTCTACGAAACAATAACTAGAAATAACAGAAATAGCCATCTCTTTTGTTGTCATTATGGTGCAAATTCTCTTTACTATTCCGGATGGCGAGTGTGATGACGTGAGCTGTTCATGTTTCCACTGAGCTCTAGGAACACGACTACGAACCCATCATCGAGCACGTTTTCAAAACGTTTTTTTTTATGATCATGTTTATATCAAAGTCGGGTCTGTCAGTTTTGAAAGTCATGAAAGTATTCTCTAGATGATTCCTTATACTGGAAGTATGACAAATCAAAACCGAATACATCTGATTCCCATATACTTTCTCCCAAGCAATGTTTGCCACATTTGGTTGGGACCTGTGTGTCATGTGTTGTGTTTGAGCCAATAGCGAATAAAGGTGAAGCACAGTAGCACACGTCAGTCCGTGTTAGTTTTGGGGGCAATAACATGGACGGCACTGGTTGATGTTCTAGTTTGTCGTAGTTTGCCCCGATCTACAGCGCGAAAATTCTTCTACAATGCAGAAAAAATATCATTTGAAAACTCCCAAGGGAATGTTCTCTGAAATTCTAATACATGTGGCTGATAATTTGACCAGCGAAGATAAAACGAAATTTAGATTTCTTTTCCGCGATGACATCCCGAGAGAAATTTTGGAGGAGAAGAAACCTCTCGTTTGGTTTGAAGAGCTTGAACGAAGAGGAAAAATCTCTTTGAACAACCTTGGTTGTCTGGAAGAGTACTTGGAACAAGCTGGTCTTATCAAACTACTTAATGATGTGAAGAATTGCAGGATTAAAATGAACTTGGTGCTAGCTTTGGTTGAACGAATCGAATATCGAACTAAAGGACGACTGGGTATGTAAATTTTCGCATGGATTGTTTTGTTTCTGGCATGACGGTAGATAAGTTAGTGATCATGAAGATGAAATTAAGGCAAATATATACAGTTTATTCCTTTGCTCTTCATGATTCTTAAGACTTGGTGATATACTTACATTCTGAAATTATCTATGTCGTTGTTTGTATTGCATCCATTTGTGGTGAACCATGACAAACATTAAGAGAAAGAACTATTTATTTCTATAACTGTTTCAAGAAAGGTTCCGATGTATCTCTAGAAGAATAGACAGTTGAAGTTGATGGCAGTCCTTTTATTTTACGATCAATCGTAAATTCGGAATCGCAAGTTGAATTGATTAAGTCATTGACGAGCATATTTAACCTAATTTCCTGCTAAAACTGAACCGCCAGATTCTAAAACGTAAAAACAGATGTATCACCGGCCAGACCTGGAAGCAATTTTTTTGCTGGAGCAAATATTGTTTAGAAGACCTCATCTTGTGAACACTAGCAATAAGCATTTACAGCGATGCATGAGATAATACATACAATACATCGGATAATTCTATGGAATCGGTAATTATTGTTCACACTTTATTTTAACCCTTTCTTTGCCGACGGGACTTTACAGCCCATGCTTCAGCAACAAGGTCATATCTAATGGTGGTAAACAAAGTGTTAACAACGGATAAAATCATAACAGTGGGTACTTTGTCAATTATATGGGCGTTTTTTGTGCTGTTTAAATGTTGTATTAAGTATAAGTAAACGCTAGACGTGGGCAGCATTAACGTTTAAAAACCGAACAAGTTTAAAAGACTGGCGTAGCTGAAAGCTGAGAATTCTGACCTTTTGAACACAGCTTCTGTTCTACGTTTATTTATCTCAACAATGTTCTACCTTATGAAGAATGTAAAATATTATACGTTTGGAGTCAGTCATGGTTGCCATTTCAAGAAACCTACGAAACGCATTTGCTGTTCTTTCAATACTTGTTGAATAGTACTTTCAATACTTCTGAGTTACCAAGAAATAAGTTTCTACTTCCGAGAAATTCGATTAAAAGATAAATCTGATAATCTTTACATATCCGAGGTCATCAAAGGTCAGGTAACATGACCAAGTATTTGGTTAAGAAGACACTTAGGGACTCGTTAAATGGAAGAACATCAGCAAAAGCTAAAATTTCCGTCATGTAATCGCAAGATAATTTTTTAAGAAATTTCTCTCTATGCCCGGATAACAGGCAAAACTGCTGGGAGTATGGGGTATATGGTACGGGGTTGATACTCACACCACACATACTCAAGTTTTGCCGTTGGCCCGCCTAACCGGCTGAAGATTTCAGGACGTATGTATGGCGTTATCGAAAGAAAGTTTTCCATTGTAATAATCTCTCTTGTCTGTTTTCTCAGTAAAACGTTTACTCATTTTCTTTTAGTGGTAGAAATGCCAGTTGACCGAGAAATTAGTAAACAACAATCGTCGAAATACATCATGAAGAAATGTAAGAATTTGATTGACCAGTTCTTAACACCTTGTGGATGGAACCGTAAGAACGTTGTTGTCATATTTAACAAGACGGTGAAGCTCTTCGTTAAAAGCTGTCAAGTAGAAGGTCGTGATCCGAATATGATGGCTTGTAAAGTCCTCTATCTGGCCAACCAGCTGTTTCTCAAGTTTGGTAGTTGGTTGTTGGACATCTATCCTGAGGTAAGGATTGGAAATATATCTTACCTGTTGGCTTAGTTGGATGTATAGCTAGTTTAATATTGGACTTTTTCATGGACCTTTTTTGAAAGGGTTTCCTGGAAGACATGGATGACAGAACCTGCGGGTGCCCCAATAATTTGATTCATTCCGATTAATTTGTTTTTTGGAAATGCGTTAAATCGATAAATTAAAACCAAGCTGTAGGCTAAGTTAATTCCGCATTAAAAGCAGTTTCTTAGCACTTTGTGGTTGGAATTTTCCAATTTAGTTCTACTTAAAAATTATAATATATATTATTATATTCAAATATTGTATAAGCAAATGTTCCCCTAGATTGTATCATTCACTGATTTTTTTTATTCTCTGCAGATTTTACACTGAAATCAAACAGAATGCATCCCTAATCCTCTGAAAGTAAAAAAATTTCCGCCCCATCCCCACTCCCTCTCCCAACTCATGCCGAGACATCCAGGTGGACCCCCACGGGCTACAAACGTTATAGCATGGGACCCCCCAATAATTTCTATCTTCCACGGTCGCTGGCAGAGTTGTTCCAGCCTAATGTTAATTTATGAAACAGCTTATACATGCCAGTTTATCTCTTGCAGTTTCCAATCAAGAAGAACATAAAACAAACTCGTTTTAAACGCCAAACTAAGCGAAATCGAAAAATCCGAAAAGAGTCCAGACCACTGGCCAGTGATCAAAGTCGTCCGGTGAACGTTCGAGACCTACTGCAAGTATTTCGTGAAATAAACCGTCAGCAGATTCAACTTTCAGAGGTTATGAGGGTTCTGATGCTGACTATGCTGGCGTGCTTTAGTTACGTAGCTCTGCTAAATGTAATCATTTTCGTTCTGTTAATGAATTACTGAACCAGTGATAACTTTACAGTGAATTAAACCTGGTTTTTACATATGTTAGTAGCAGTTTCTAACGTTGCTTTCAAAATTTTACTTATTGGGCCAAATTTCTAACAGTTTACATGAGTATTCACGACAAAATTCTAGTGATGTTGAGATAGTTTCATAGTTGCTATTTATTTTACCCCATTTGTAAAAACCAGGCTCAGCATTATCATTCGCGTCATTAGCAATACCAGGAATTCTGTTCTTTCAGGTTCGTTACTTTAAGTGAATATACGTTCGTTTCATATTCGAATGTTATCATTTGAAGTCAACGAACTACTCAGCGATGTTCGTTGTAATCCTATTTCGAATGGTAACACTTTTGATGAATTATTATTCACCAGACTTTTTCTGCCATAGTCCAATTCCTCGATAGTCATAATAGTCATTCGATAAATTAGTGTATTATCGCGATGAGTATCCGATAAATATAAATTAGCGGGTTATCCGAGTATATACCCAATTAATTAGTGTATTATCACAGTGAGTAATCGATAAATTAGTGTATTATCGCGATGAGTATCCGATAAATATAAATTAGCGGGTTATCCGAGTATATACCCAACTCATTAGTGTATTATCACAGTGAGTAATCGATAAATTAGTGTATTATTGCAGTGGGTATTCGATAATGTATTAGTGTATCATTGCAGTGGGTACACGATAAATTAGTGTATTATCATGCTGGAGACTTAATATCCAGTAATATAACTACACACATGCTCTTGCTAGGTCTGGCTTGGAGCCAATACTGTGATTGTACAGTTAACATTTGACGTTTGATTACTATGGTAATGCTATGATTGTAAACAAAACTTTAATTCAATTGTAGCGATGTTTTGCCTACTAGTTTGATTCTATGTACTTGAATGTACTTGACAGTTTTCATTTTAGTCTAACATAGAGAAACCTGTACTTAATTTGGGTTTGTTTTCTTTTTATATCCTTGCCGATCGACAAATGTATTAAAGGAGAATTGTTTGGATCGTTGTTGTCTTTTGTTCTTGTTGCCTTAGGTTTGATCCGAAAATCTTTTATGATGGTGTGAAAGTCAATTCTTGAATGTGTTCCCAATATTTTTGCTCTTTTAATTGCTTTTTTTCCCTGAACCTTTCATTGATGTTGTCTCACATAAGCGCACCTATATCTAAATGTGTATTTAAAAAGTCAGAATATTAAAAACCCCAAAAACTATGGAATAAAGAATGAAGAGTTCAGTAGTAGAGATTCCTGGTGTTTTATACTAATCCCAGTACACGGCATAGTTGACGTATCAAAGTCAACCTAGTATTCACGCATGGCGAAAAGCTGGAGACCTGGGATCAACAGCCATATAATAAATTCCTTATTAACCTCGTTTGCTCGGTCTGCGCAGGAAAGTTTTTGCCGCGCTTCTTCTTTGCTCGGTGAGTGCGAAAACCTCGGGCAAATGTCTTTGCTTACAGACCTCAGACTTGGTTAGTTTGTTATCAGTATCAAAACACTCAGATATTTTCGGTGACAAGTCACTGCCTGGATCTAGACCATTTTTGTCACCTTCCCTCCATTAAGCCAAAGTACACTGCATGTGAGGTTGGGGAAGAATGAGGGTGAAGCAACCCGAAGACAACCGGTGCATTTCCGAATTAGAATTAGTGATGAAAAACCTCGTCTCGAAATTCTATGGAGTTCTCCGCGTTAAGCTTTTGTTACACATCTTGTGTGTTGTAAACTTTTCACGTTAATTAGGAAGCTGCCAACTCCCAACGGCAACTATATTAAAAATACCTTGCGGGATTAATAGTGCTGCAGTTGGTACAATCAAAGATTTGCTTCATTCTGCTAAAATGCGTACGCTTCGGCTTGGCTCTACAAATCATCGACTTCTTGCGGGCAGTCGACCTCAAACTGCAAGTAAAAGCCTTAGACCTAAAGATAGTTTGCATATCAGTAACCAATGAAATGCACGCGTAATAAATGTTGATCAACATCTGCTTTGATCAACATCTGCTTTGGCGTTCGCTCTGTTGTTGCCACGTCTTAAAGCCTACGGGGAATTTTCGCTATAGGAAATCCCCGTTTGATTGCTTTGTATATAAAACATCCTCGACGAGCTACATCATTTTAAAGAAGTCCAGTAAAGCAGAGACTTGAATTAGAATTTCAACATGACACTGGAAAGTATTATCGGAAGCTTCGAAGATACCCTTGCCGAAGTGCAGAAGGAAGTGCACTGTGTTGTTCCATCGTCAGAATCAAGGCCGATGCCATATCATATGTACAAAAAACTTCTGTGTCGTATCAGTGAGCGTTTTGATAAAGATATGAGGGATGCATTCAAATTTTACGTCCGCAAGTGTATACCAGAACTGGTTTTGGAAGAAGAAAGTCCTTTATCATGGTTCAGAAAACTCGAAGACTCAAAGATGATTTCCATCGACAATCTGTCGATTCTTGAAGAGTTTTTGAATATTAAGCACATGTATCTTTGGCTTGATGTCATAAAGGAGTTCAATATGAAAGTAAAAATTATGACGGTTCTCAGTCACAAGTTGCAGTGCAAAAGTCACAAAAACGTCGGTAAGTCCGGCTTTAGTGTTTAAAAATTAGTTTTTAAAACAACGATGATGTTTCCATAAATTTATTTGTATCAACGATGATCCTCGAAACCGAGGACACCGGAAAGTTGTCTGTCCCAGCAGGACATTAATGGCTCTATTCCCAGCTATTTCGCTAATAATATGTTAATTTATGCGAAACTCGAGAAGTCTCACGCGTGTCATGCACTTAGACCTTTACCGAAACCTAAGTGATCTGGAGACACGAAAGTGGACTGGGACTAGTTGTCAAATAGAAATCTATTTCAAATGTAAGTTAGTTAATACCTCGTGAATTATACCAGTTTCTGTCCTTAAATTCATATTGGAAATACCTTTCCCTTTATCAAATCCTGACGAGGTTTCAGTTTCACAAAAAGACGCAGAATGTTACTAGTGATTAAAGATAAAAAATTGGATTTTTATTACACTGCTAGTCCCAGGCCTTTTGCTTGTGGTCAAATCACGTGGACTAGTAGCGCTGAAAAGAGAAATTTTCCGCATTGTTGATCTTCGTGTTCTCAATTTTGTTCGTAGCATTGCTAGTCACTCCAGACGCCTCTAGTCTGGCTGGGTTTGATTAGTACACCAGGATGTGCGATAATATTAAGAAAGGGAAAAGTCGTATGATTAATAAAAGAATGTTCTTCACCAATAACTTCAAAAGTAGTTTCTTTTCAATATGAGTTAAGACGACCAGTGGACGTTCGTCAAGCTCGTTATCTCAGTAAACCGATTTCTGATCCCTAAACGGGAATCGAACCCACAACCTGATGATGACCGGTGAGACGCTCTAACGGCATTGAGCTACCGCGACTCTTTAGAATTTTTCGGTTGAAGAAAACCCGTTTAGACTCTTACGAACGATTTGAGGTTCTTTGAAACATTTACCTTCGTTCAAGCCTAGTTTGAAACTGAAAATGTCCTCCAGTGTACCTCACAGCGGGTGATCATTATTAGATAATCCTTTACAGAAATCAATTAGTTAGGATTTACTTTTTCAGTCCGTTGCAACAGAGTTTTGGTGACTTTTAAACCTGCTGATGTATCGCATTGCCTGTAGCTTGGATTTGTTAGATTAGAATTCGTTAGATTAGACCTTCACAACTAAGAATGTTTTATCTCTTGTAGACCTATTTGGAGGAGAAGACTTAATGTTGTCAGGGAAGCCTTCGAATAAACTCATCAAAAGTTATGGCCAACTAGACGAAAATCCGTCCAAGGACGTGGAGAGCGCCGACACTTTGCTCAAAGGTGTTCACGAGCTTCTGATTCAGTACGGCAAAAGTCATGATGAAAAAGACGTTGCATACAACAGCTTGGTTCTGTCTGAAAAGGTTTTTGAGAAGTATGGGAAATGGATGATAGAGAATCGCTACTCGGTAACTTTTAGATTTAATAAAAAAGTAAACTAAACAAATGAAAAAAACGTGCAAACAAATAAATCAATAAATACGTAAATGTGAAATACATAAATTAATCATTCGTGTATATTAATCAATACAATAAATAAAATGATAAATTAATACATAAAAAAATCAATAAATTGACGAGTAAATACATCGATCAATGCAATAGCAAATGCATCCATAAATACGACAAATACATCGGTAAATACAAAAATAATTACATCAATAAGCACATCAATAAATCGATAAATATACCAATGAACTTATGAATAATTACATCAGTAAGTTCGTCAATAAATACATGAATGGATACAATTCAATACATTAATAAATATATCAA
>JBAHVQ010183417.1:0-15895 GCA_036872915.1 Nanipora kamurai | reverse complement strand
TATATATATATATATATATATCTCCACATATATATATATATATATATATATATATGTGGTTTCTAGGAAGACCAGATTTAAGAATTTCATACTTGTAATTGTTAATTCTGATAGAACCACCGTGTTTACATAAATTTCTATCTATTTCTATCTATAAATACGCACACATATACATACACATGTATACATATGTTAGCCTCGTTAGTAACAGGTTTTTGGGACACACGGCTTTATACTCCCACACTTTACTTTAATTTCATATGACAAGAGATAGTACACTTAAGTCTCGATTACACACGAACAAAACGATATCTGACTTCGACCAAAAATTACAATGTCCTTCGTTTTTCACACATCATACGGAATCTACTTTTCCTTCTTTTATGTTATCTGGCAATATGGACCTACGTCACAGAACTTCCGTTAAGTCGCTATAGTTACAATCTAATACAACCTAACACATACATACGTACGTACGTACATACATACATACATACATACATACATACATACACACATATACACATACACGCATACTTACATACGTAGGTACACACGTACACATACACACACATACATAGATACATACATACATACATACATACATACATACAGTCAATAACATACATACATACATACATACAGGCAATAACATACATACATTCATATGCATGCATTCATCTCTCATCCATGTAACCAAAATTAACCATAACCCGAAACCTCAGGTTTAACTGACCATTCTGTGTCAAGAACACAAAAAGGATTTAACATTTGAAACCAAACAAGGCTGTTACCGTTTTATGTAATGAGGATTTCCAAGCAACAATTCAGGGTTGAGACGGGCCTCGTGTAAAATAATCTCTTTGAGGTCCGTCAATTCAAAGATGTCTTGGGGTGAACTTTCTTAGCTCTGGTGACTTGAAAACTATTTGAGAGGGTGCTAGTTTCGAAAAAATTGCTTGTAGCTACCCTCTTAAAAAAATCCATTTTTAGTTCTTAAAGACGCTTCGAAAATGCGTTTAACAGCGTAAATATTGCCGAAAACAAACAATTTTCTAAAAATTCCGTAATATTCTGTTTGAAAATAATGTTTTATAGAATTTGGTTTAAAAAGTTTGCAAAAATCAATACCTGCCAACAATTTGAAAAAATTTAATTATCGTATTTATTCTATTAAAATCCTACTATCCAATACACGCCTCTCTCAAATAAACGCCCCCATAATTTGTCAAAAATTGAATTAAACGCCCCCCTCTCTAAGAAACGCTTCTCCCTAATAAAAGCGCCTTTGAGAATGTAAGACGCCATAGGAAGATATTTTAATATTTAAAACATTTAGTGTCATTTACATTAAGTTTTTATAAGGTAAGGTTGTTTGTAGGTCATTGACTGTTCGTATTCGAATTCAAAATGAGTATATGTATCTTTGATATGAGTCAGTTCTTCATGGAGAATCCTCGCACAAACTTTTGACTTGGTTCTGGCTTTGAAGACGCCTGGTACGACTAGACCCACCTCTCGTTTTATTTTACCACAAACTTCTACTTCGACGATGCTTCCTTGCAGTGCGTTAAGAAATGTTGCGACAATGCATTTGTTATCTGTACGAAGTTAAAATGTTTTAATTAAACGCCCCTCTCTAACAAACGGCTCTCTCTAATAGACGCCTCCTTCTAAAAGTGTTTTTTAAATAAACGCCCAGGGCGTTTAATAGAATAAATACGGTATTAAAACAAACTATAATCCGAATAAGAGCATCTTAAAAACTTCAAGTCAAATCAAGACGAAAGAGTATTAAAAAGTCGAAATATCTCTCATTCACTCTTTCATCTTGAAGTACGGTGAAATGACAAATGAACCTTATCTGAGCATAAGTGAGTAAGGTACAGAATGACGTATAGCACAATTAGAAGAACTGACTCCGAGGCTTGCTTTCTATCCCAACAATATTACCAGACTGTACGGTTATCGTTTTGAAACAAGTCGTCTCTTCGCTGCTATAAACATTAAGGGGTGGTGGCCTTCTAAACTTTAGTTTTTGATTGTTGGTTGAAAGTTATGGCTATGTTCAGTTCCACTTTTGAGAAATCTTTAAAGGTCTCCGAAAAACTCTTGGAAGTTTGATAGGTAAATTTCTCACCATCAAGGGAAATGACATTAAGTTTAAGTCTTTCTTTTTATTTATCCAAAAGTAAATAGGCTAGAGGTAAACTACCAAAGTACTGACAGCGAACAGTACTGCCTGCGCAGAGTCCTAATGTTATCGTATATCATATCCCATTTCAAATTAAAGTAATAAAATGCACTGCAAAACCGGGAATCTTGTTTTAAGATAAAAAAAGATAAGTATCCTTGTTTTAAGGATATTTTTCCTTGAAACAAGAAAAATTATCTTGTCCCGTCTGCAAGATAAAAATCTTCCCGAAAAATAAGATAAATTTTCTTGAAACAAGATAAACTTTCTTGAAATAAGAAAATTTATCTGGAAAAGATTTCGCAGTTTTGCAGTGTGTATGGTTTGAATTCACACCAAAACTCCTCCAAAATCAAACTGTACCTTTTAGCGAAAGGTTTTTTAGCTTATACGAACTTGGATCAGGAAGAGCTTCAACATCGGTAGCACCAGTTTCAATGACTCCTTGGTCCATCTTTATGCAAACAAGATTGAATCAAATGAACGGAAGGCGCGGTCGGTCTGCACGTATCGTGGTTTTCACGCACTTAAACCACAACTATGCTCAAACAAAGGAATATTAGGCATTAACACTCTCGGCAACGGCCTTCGCAGCTCAGCTGGCAGAGCACTGCACCAGATTCGAAGGGTCACGGGTTCGATTCCCAGCCGGGGGCCCTAGAGTTGCAATTTTTCGCAACTGGTCCCGGTTGGGTCTCAAAAGTATATCATTCCTACCCTCGAAAATTTTCTACACCACTTATACGCTCAAACAAAGCCTGGTGACAAGAAGAATTACGTCCTAGCAACTACACTTCGTTGTCTAGTCAAGAAATGGACCAAATCCTCATACAAACCTTTTGACTCACATCAATGAATTACTTCTTTAATTAATTATCAACACTAAGCAGAAAAAGTAGCTTTGCCCTTCCCACCTCTGCCCGTAGCGGTTCCATATTTGTCGGTTGGTGATAAACTACATGAGTCGTGTACAACTCGTCGATCGCAGTTTGCAATATCGATTCTTTTTAGAACCCATTGGTGATAGTATCTTTTCATTATTATTCTTGTGCAGTCCAATTCTCCGTCGATTAAAAACCATGGGAGATTTCACTAAAGCTTTGGTTTGTGAGGATAAAGCACAAAGGATAGTGTTGACAGAATCATTGCGCTGCCGCCAAGCAAATAAAATGTCCTCGAATCAGATTACTGCGAATTCAGTTAGGCCTGTCGTCGCAGTGCAATATCCCGCAGTGCAAAAGCAAAAGATACGCCTTTCATGACCAAGATTTTAGTAACGTTTTGGCTGTCGAGGGTTTAACTTGGTTTCCAAAACCATAAGAAGAAGAATGCGCACTTCGTGGACCTTGTGTCTTCTTGCCATGACGGTCACTTGTCTTCATCAAACGGAAATTTGTCAAGGTAGGAGTATACTACATATGAAGCATCTTGAAATTATTTAACATATAACATACTAAAACCTATTGATTACGCCGATTATTCTGGATCATTAGACCCTGGCTATGCAACAGCCCAAGCATTTAATTCGGAGTCATTATTTCTGGGCAGCTATAATGACAATCTGCTTCAACAGGAATAATTTATTCTACGTTTACATTACTGAGAATTCCTGTTTGAATATGAATAAGCGATAGCAATTATCAATTTAAGCACTCATCATCAATGTGACCATAAGATTTCTTTTCGTAATTTCGAAATAGCTGAGTGCAGTATTCTAAAGTAAGGGCTGAGTTTTTGAGAGTTCTATCATTTCATTTAATACTCAGAGACGCATATCTAGATCTAAGGAAGCGTAACTGATTAGAAACATATGAGCCAACAGAGACCGCGGGATTTCTTATTCAGTGACCAGCATCTAACCATTCATCGAATGCTCTTTAGCTGTATGGCTTGTTAAAATAAAAACGTGATGCAGGTCTTAGTAAAGTCCTCCTTTTTTCGAGTCCAGGTCAGCATCAGACCCCTAAACATAGATCTCCGAGTCCTAGTCCTAGTCTGCCGTTCAAGTGTTTTATCTGGGATTTTGCAAAAGGAGGGAGAATGTTTTCTTGGTAACAGTATATGGTAATTGGACATTAACATGGGTTAACTGAGCGTACAATTCAATCAGGCACAAGATGTGTGCAGACGAGAAATAGTGGGTGACAACGCAACCCGATTATTATTGCAGCCAAAAGTTCGGGCTAATTCTTGTCTGTGCTCTACTACAAATATCTCATGCAATCAAAGTTGTTGTGCTTCTTTCGGGTTGCGTATACGAGTTCTGACTACCTGATACTGAGTCCGAATCCAAGTTCGGATCCCATTCTAACGTGTACAGGTCATGAACTAGAGTCCAGCTTCGAATCCAAGTCCTGACACGGAATCTACAATCATGGCCAAAAGTGGTGGGACACAAGCCATAAATACCTTGAAATCCATGTCTCCTCCTCCTTCCCCCCTTACAATGTTGTTATTTAGCCTAAATTTCCAATGATATTACGACAGACATTTATTCCAATATTCAACATTGGAAAGGGGGTGTGGGGGAGGGATTTTCGCTACAAAAGTGTATTGAACACACGGTAAGGAAAATTTAATGATCAGTCTTTGTGTCCCAGACACTTTTGGCCAGGATTGTAGCATGTCGACGGACAGCCCAATTATACTTGCTCTATTACAAATATAAATAATCTGTAATGAAATATGTGAGTTATGGTATATCACACGTCCAAACTTTTCACATGCAATGCGACGTTGTGGCGTTCCAGTTTCAGAATAAATAAAAGGTATCCATTTGGTTTTGAGTGCATCTTTGGAAATTGTATTGTCATGACTACTGCTGTATAAAAGAAGCAAATGCAAAAAAGTAGTATTTCTGTGCTGTTTTCGGTCCGCTGCATCTTCCGTTTTTCTATTGGAATAAAACGTGATATTGGGGTGAGAGTTCTGTCAAAATCACGACAGAAAATAAATTAAAAATACAGATAGTAGATTGCAAATAGATCAAGAATGGCTTGTCAGTAGAACTACTCAACGGTAGCAATATCCTTAAATTTACCGAAATTATTTTGTCTGGTTTAACTTGTAATACTCGATCTTCCTCCTACGAAAATTGAGTGCAAACTAAAGCACAGTAAATGCTTAGCGAGTCAGCGAATGTTGTTTTTTTTGTTTGTTTCTCTGTTGCATGGTGAAAAATACACGCTGATATGTTTTCATGAAGGACTTGCCACAAGATATCGGATGTTGAAACCCTGTATCACTAATTAACTGGCGGATAAAAGCCATAAAATAATTATTTTGTCTGACACAGCAAGTGAGCAGCTGAACTCGCTCGGCGAATCAGTGGCACGATGATCGGAAGGGGAAGTCGCTTTCAAAGCAAATTTTCGTTGCTTGCAGATTTCCACGCACAAAATTCTTTTTAGTTGTTGTTTTCTTTTATTTCTATAAATTCTATGTTTTCTTTAATTATTATGCGCGTAAATAAAGACCTAAGTTCAAACATTCACAGCCATAGAGTACATTCTACCAGAGGTAATTCAGGGGAATCAGTCGGTTGTACTTTTGTGTGTATTGCCCCCTGGCAGACCCCGTCCTGCTGCAAAGCCTGTGGCTTGTATAAATTTTATCCACTTAATTAGGAGTTATCCATCGAATGTGACATCGTAGAACCTTCAAGCAGCCGACTTTAATTTGTGTATGTTGCTCTCTTGTACTGATCCCAACAATGTTAATCATGCCTTTGCAGCGTCAGATATATATCGTTTATTCTTGTCCTTAAAATTGTGAGATCGGAGTCAAAAAGAAAAATTACAAACGCACAAACAAAACTAACATTTTTCAAAATCGCTGAAAAAAGCTTCATTAAAGGTGAACCACAATATATTCGACTATACGGTTGCATATTGAAAGGTAATAGATCGTCGTCTATCTATTTGCATCTCATTAATAGATAACATCATCAGTGGTTCTCTGAGGACCTAATGGGGCCTCTTACTCAGAACAATCACCTCTCATCAAGACGCTAGACAAGAGTATTTCAACTTTGGATCATGAACGGTAGTTTTGTAAGCTACCTCAAAATTTTTCAAACCAGGGTAGTGTGAAACCATGTCCGTCTAAAGTAATTTATATAAATTTTGCATCACCGATGACATCACCACTTTTAAGGTTCTATGCTAATTGTTGCCTCTCCTCAGGGAGGCAGCATACTAATCTCTGATAGCTGCGTGCTTTTGTCGCGTCCATTCTTCACGCGGACCTGTACCTATATAAGCCTGCCATAAACTCGATTTTGTTAAAAAGGATGTATGCATGTTCGTGCGCTAGACGATCTTAATCTGTTGCTTATTGGCGCAGGCCAGAAATAACATGGGCTCTACGCTATAGCTCTCTTGACAGAAGCCCTAGGTTATCGATTCTTCGTGCTAAGTACTAGTAAAGGTAGACATTGTGCCATTTAGTTTAACAGAAACAGTTGCAATATGTCTCTCTTTGCTTATGGAAGTTATTCATCAAGGTGATGAATGTTTTAGTAACGAATCTCGTGTAAAACAGTGCTCTTATATCAGTTTATTGGCTCATTCAACTGAGCAAGCAATTCCTGTTTTTGAGAGCAACTCAGTAACAATGGACAGCATATTGTCACTGGGAGACCGCATGTACCTGGATGGTCTTGCTAATGAGGAATCTTTATCGCTGAGCAATCTGATGATCGCCGTTCGTAATGCAGAATTATCATTGAACGATCTACCCACTGTTGTTCGTTTTTCAAACAATTTTGCCAACTCGTCGGCAACAATTGGGTCCTTTGTGACCGATTACCGATTGTCCATCGAGTCTTCAAGTTTAAGACGACGTCCACAAGTATACGTTTTCATGCAAAAACGGAGACTTATTTATTCGTTTTCGCCTTCCGTCAACACGCACATGCTGAATCAGGTGAAAACGAGGACTTTCGAAAACGGGTTTGAAAGTGGAGACTTTTGAAAACGGCGCGTTATCGTATGGACGGGCGAAAACGGAGACTTTTGAAAACGGTGTTGGCTCAGCCCTCCTGAACAGAAGACGACATTATTTTGGTTGTCTGGAGTTAAAGACCAGAAACGACAGAACATGGTTATTTTTAATTTGTTGTTAAAAACAGTCAACAAGAACAGTGCATTTTCTGGATGATTTTCTTTCGGATAACTACCAACTTGTAAGGTCGAGGAAACCCTAGAAATAAATCCGCTTTTAATACATTTAACTCCTACCTGTCCGTCTAGGTCCTCAGTGACCTATGGAGACTTAGGTATTTTATTCTGGCTAACGCCAGACGATTTTTTACTCGTCAAGGGGAAAGTCCTCGGACAGGAAAGGATTAAGAGAGATTATAAATGAAAATTATATGGTGGTGACCTAGCACTGTTTATTGCATTCTGGCGGCGTCGTGAGGACAAGTGAGTACAAAAACGCTCGTGTGGACGCAAAATTTTTGGTGCGTTTTCAGTTCATGAAAGCGGATAGATTTGAAAACGCATACACGTGGACTCAGCCTAAAGCACAACGTTACATCACCTGTAATAGTGACAAACACTAATCTATCAATTGTGGAAGAGCCCATTGAGGCACGAAACAACATAAGTGAAAACCAACTTTGGTTTATATTTGTTTTATTTCGTTTTTGATATTTTGGTTTGCTTTGAATAAGATTAACATCATAAACAATTACTCGTGGTACCCTCCAATAGATTTCATTATAAAAATACACACCTCAATTCCCCATCGCTCGTTAAGAAACCTCACAAAAAACCCTGCCGCTGAATCATATATCTCAAATTAGTGGTTCTATTAGCCCAGGCATTGCTTGGTAACTAAAGTAAAACGGTCTACCTAAGAGACAACCTGCACACGAGAGTCAGCATTTTCTTTGTAATGGAAACTCCTAGTTTATTTATTATACATGAACCGGTGCATACGTAATCAACGTCATACTGTATTGCACAGGGCATGCGCATTATTTTTATGTTCCCATGTAGCAGGAAAGATTTTGGAGATTGTTTTATTCTTAATCTTTGAGTATGGCTCTCATATGTGATATGTGTTCGACAATTTTTACTCAGTTAAGAAGTTTAATCCATCACCAGAAGCCCGCTAATGGGACAGAGAGATTTATCTGCGAGCACTGCACTAGGTATCCGATAATAGACATTTTACTATAAGGACGTGCTTTTGGAATATCATTTGGGATAAGCACATAGAAACTGTGTGTGGGAAAGTGTCTTCAGGAATCGGGGCTATAAGGCGAATCAAACCCTTTGCTCCTCCTGAAAGTCTTCATGACATCTATAATGCCTTAGAGAAGCCATATTTTGATTATTGTTCCCCATTATGGGACACCTGTGGCAAGGGACGTCAATCTAAGCTACCAAGATTTCAAAAACCGCGCAGCAAGAGCCATTACTGGAGTTAATTTTGATGTAAGATCCACTGAAGTCCTTAGCATGCTTGGGTGGGACTCTCTCGACAAAATACGTGCGCGAAATAAGGCGATTTCGATGTATAAAATTTTAAATGATCACACTGCCCCAAGTCTAAAGAGTCTATTTACCCTGAAAAGCAATATTCCAAGCACTCACAATTTACGTAGTAGCGCAAATGATTTGGCACTTCCTAGACCCAAAACTGAGTTTTTAAGACAAACGTTTAGCTATAGCGGTGCCAAATTATGAAATAGTCTGCCTTTTCATATTAAGGAGGCTAAGACTGTTATGTCATTCAAAAATGCGATTGCCTTATCTACATCTTCTATGAATCTTGTAAATTTTTAATATATATATATTGTTGTAAATATTGTTTTATATTCCTATTTGTATTTTAATACTTTCTGTATTTGTATATATATTATTTATTTGGTGTGACGCCCCTCATGGAAACCAGCTTCATGTAAATAGTTGATTACGTTAGCGTGTCTAAATAAAGTTTTAATGAATGAATGAATATTGCTACGGCTAATTCTTGCATATTTAAACTAAAAGCACGAGACAGACATGAGATCGGAACACTATAAGAATAAGAGATGGCTAAAACATCGTTTACCTTGCTTTAGTTCGTCAAGTGTTTTCTTGGAGGTAGAAACAAGAAATAAATTCAAATTGGATGAATGTGTAAGTAATTTTTAGGAAGAACAAACAAGAGAAGATTTCAAACTCAGTGTCAGCCGGATGATTATTTAACCAAGACATTAAATGTCACTATGGTTTTTTTCATTGATGAAGAAGACGGTAAAATCTATCACTTTAGTAAGATGTGAATTCAAACTGGGTTGACTGCTCGAAGAAAGATTTTCAAGCAATCGACTTGTCCCAAGCGAAATAAAAGTATTACACGATTTAATAATGTTGGACGTCACTCCGAGTGACGAACCATACCGGAGAAGTAGAGAAAACTTTACCTGGCCCGGCAGGGATTTGAACCCGCGACCTTCGGTTTGCTAGTCCAATGCTATGCCAACTGAGCTACAGGTAAAGTTGGGAGCTGCTCGCGAAATGATGTTACTTGCGTCTTTGAAAGTTCATTCTACCACATAAGCTATTTAAAATCAGATAAGACTTAAATGTCCCGATATTGAGGAAACTAGTCTGTTTCGAAATATTGAAAACCATCATCATTTCGCGAGCTGCTCCCAGCTTGAGCGGGTTCGAATCCCTGCCGGGCCAAGTAGAGTTTTCTTTACTTCTCCGGTATGATTCGTCACTCGGAGTGACAACCAACATTATTATTCTCGACCCGAGTTCATTCTTCCACATAAGCTCTACATTACACGCTTTATTCCTGAGGCTGATATTTGCATATTTTACTTCTGTGCACATACAGGAAAGTGAAAAGTTGTCGTTTTACTAAGAAGTGAATTCAAACTGGGTTGACTGCTCGAAAAGAAAGATTTTCAAGCAATCGACTTGTCCCAATACAAGCGAAATAAAACTATCACACGGTTTATTGCTGAGGCTGATACTTCCATATTTCACTTCCGTGCACATACAGGAGAGTGATTAAGCAATGAGACAAGTTTAAGCTAACCAAATTCATATGCTAGTTGTCATGGATAGATTATAGTGCTGGGTCATTTCATAGTTCTTCTCCTGCTCGTAATAGGTTCGAAAAGTTCTTTCGAAAGATAATAAGCAGCATGTGCATTGATCCTATAATTTTTACTTCTGCATGTTAGTTAACACTTATAGTGCAGACTATCACTTTCCAGTTACATCGTAAGAATTGAACGTATGCTACATAACAGCATTCGCTGAATATTAGCATTGGCACATTTTCACACATCTTTAACGACGCCAACATAAAAAAGTGCCCTCTGTGGCGCGCTTTAAGAAGTTAGTGTAGCCTCAAGCCCCAATCAAACGAGAACACAAGCTATCACAAGTTTTAGCTCGTGCCCTTCTTTGGCCGCCAACCTGTGATAACTTGCGTTGGCTTGCGACTAAATTCAGCTTGTTCACATTTCACATGAAATTTGACGTCTTTAAGAGACATTCTCCAATAGAGTATGAAGAGAAAAAGTCAAAAAAAAACAGGGTAAGGTACTGATGAGCTTTTTACATCCAAAGCTTTGCCGTAATAACTTCTGAACTGGCAGAAATGCTTAACTTGTGGCGACTTGTGCCACCGTTTGATTGGTGTCATCGAAAGTCGTCACAAGTAAACTTTCGGTAACTTCCTTTACTAAGGTTTTATACTCTCTTGTTGTGGTTGAGAATGCACCTCAATGGGACTCAGGAATTTGTGGGACAGAAATGACCCTCTGAAGACACGTTTTTGGACCCGAAGCCCCGCACTATTTCAGGTATGATTAACAATGCACACCACTGATCTTAATGTAACTGGATTGCGCATCCCCTATGGCCAGCAACCAAAATTTTAAAGCTCATGTCGGCCATCTTACTACTCCAGGTCCAGGGCCCTTCGCGAGTTAAGGGTAGCTTCCAATCTCATATCTCATACAAAAAAAACAAATAATGACGTTGCACGGTCAAATTTGGTTAGCGTGGAAGACAAATCATAAGAGCTTCGCGGGGGAGTTCGAAATGCCGAAAAATTATTTACAGATGCTAATCTAGAGCCAGCCAGTGAACAGAAGGCAAAAACACGGAAATATTTTCCAAAGTTTTAAAGAACACACTTCAAGACTTTGGTCAAGATACACAATTTATTTCTAAAGGCAGAAAAGCAGATTTCCACAGAAACATTTGAATGATTTCACGGATCATTTACGAGTTTTGTGTTTTTCGATAATGTCGATATCAATGATGCACATTCCAAAGGGATCCAGGGACCTGCAGGACTTAGAAATGTCGCTGAGAGAAACTTTTCTACGTCCGGCAGCTCCCTGAGTCCCGTGAGCGTGCATTCTCAACCACAATGAAAGTGTATAAAACTTTATCAAAAGATAACCCAAGCTATCGAAAGTTCACCGAAGACGACTTTCGATGACACCAATTAAACGATGCCACAAGTCGCTGCAATTAAGCATTTTTGCTAGTTCCGAAATTACTAAGGCAAAGTTTTGGGGGTAAAATGTTCATCAATACCTTGCCCTGTATTTCTTTATGTTTTTCTCTTCATAATGTATTTGGGAATGAAACCCGGACTGAAAATTGAAAAACGCGTGGGAACTATGGCAAAATATGAAAACAACGAAAACTGTCTGGCCATTCCCGCGTGGATTAACTTTCGATTTCAATTTCAACCAGGGCTGAAATTTCCTATGTAATAGGGAATACTTTCACAACCTGGTGAACCGGGCTGAAATTGTCCATGTAAGCAGCCCCTAAAACTTGTCGAACACGTTTCCCGGCAATTTTCCCTGAGTACCAAAATAAGATGATACCTAATAATGATGTGGTAAAAACACAAAAATATCTCAAAGGCAAAAGATACAGATATCTGAGAGGCCACTGCAATTTTATTCCTTAGCATATTTTCGTAATATCTTTGACATAAATCTTTTTCCTTTTTTATGTTGACAATGGAGAAGAGGGGTAATACATGTGAAGTATGTTCTTGGCCGCTAATAGTGCTCAGTTGCTTGCCCCAATGAGGGATGGTAGTGATGTAATAAAACCTTTGGTACAAGTATTCGTCAATTGTCTGACTTTTATTTTATTTTCTTGAAACACATAGGAAGAACGATAAAGTTTAAATTCAAGAATATACTTCTACAGTTAACATTTTTGAGGAAAGGAAAAAACAAAACGAGTGAGATAAGAAAGATCCCTGAAAACGACAAGGATCAATGGAAAAGATTGCGCGCCACCATGAAAGGAACTACTCTAGAAGAAAATGTGGACAACACCACTTCGTTGTTTGATCGGATTTTGGTTACGAACACGTTTTCTAGAAGTAAGAATAAATTTCTGGAAAAACAGAAGATGTCAGGGTCAGGATCATACATAATAAAAATAACAACAATGCTACCTATACTACACCAATAACAATTTTATTAGAACTTGTTTTCTATTGTTGGTCTGAGCCTTACCTTCAGCAGTTTGATAGAAGGCTGTTGGAGGGTGGAGACAAGAAGTCATCATGAAATTGTTTTTTTTTTTTTTGTTTTTGGTTACAGAGCATTGTACTGGTTTTTAATACATTAGTTATTTCTCATCGTTCATTACTTCATCCATTTAACTTTTTATTCCTTCCTATATCTTTTTCTCTACCACTTCATTACTTCTTTCCTGGATTCCTTCATTCTTTCATTACTTAGGTCCTTCACTCCATCATCTCTTTCTTGCTTTCTTGCTTGCTCGCTTGCTTTCTGCATTGAATGATAACTTGTCTGGTTGCTTGACAACTTGTGTACTTGTAATTCTGCTATCTTGTCTTTTCTCTATCTCCCGCCTTCCCTCCATCTTTGGTGTATATTTCTTCATTTACGTCATTTCTTCAATTCCTTTTACCTCCTGCTGTTGAGGCAGAAACTGAGCGAAAGAGGAAAGTCTTTTATATTTATATTAAAATTGGAAATGGATTTTGACAAACAAAGAATACCAAATTAATCTACTGACCTCTAAATTTTTCTATTTTTTTTACGTTTTAATTTTAGCTAAAAGAGATGATGGAAATTTTATTTACCAAGGAGATATTTTATTGACCAACAACACTTTGCCGCAAAACTCTCAAGAAAACAGGGATAGACGAGCTGCGGTTGCCTTTGACTACTTTCGCTGGACAGAAGATGGGGTTCCATATAAGCTACATTCGTCCTTGAATGGTCAGTTTAAATATTGAATATATCTGTTCATGATTTTTGATACAGTTTGGGAATAAATGTACACGAGTGATCTTCTGTGCTATAGCATGTCTACCATGAATTTTGAGACTTATTTGTTTGAATATTTCAATTCGTTCGTCTTTGCAGATTTCTTGGCGTTCTGTCACAGGCTCTTATTTGATTAATGATATCAATGGTCGGGCCATAGCATATTAGTTCTTTAGTCGTAATGCGTCATCCGAGCATAAGAGAATTATTGTACCAAAGTACATACATTCGCTTCGACGAATCAAATACGAATTTGAATCCATTGCAAAAGGTTTTTCGCGGGGTTTTTTCGAGAAGAAAAAATTTAGTGCCTGATATTTCATGTCTACTGCGAAAGAGACAGTACATATTGTTCATTATTCCGTACATGTTCGAATTAAACCTTGCGATTTAAATTTTAACTCAGAAGCTCGAAATTCCGACAAGCAGACGGCAATGTACAATTGACAGCCGATCGAAAATAATTAGCTTTGAAATAGCGTAGAAAGTTAAAATTCAATTTCGCTTTCTTCGCTGCTCTTCATCAAGGAGAAGCAAGGATTGTCTTCTTAACTGTTTTATGCATTGATTTCATAGAAATTGCAAGCATAACATATAGGTACCTTAACCATTATATTAAGAATTAAAGTAGATCGAAGTTTCATGGACGTTCTAGTCCGATCATTACGTAGCAGCCGAGGAACAAAGCATCCACATTGTGCAACAGTGACACATTCGACTGTGGTCTTGGGACGAAAAAACAAAAGATTATGATATATTCTCTGCTAAGTTTTTTCCTTATCAATTTTGCTACTTTTTTCTTGGCAATGTTGCTTTCTGATGGTTTTTGTATAGACAAGGCTCGCCGAGTGATCCTCAGTGCAATGAGAGAGTGGGAAAGATCTCTGCCATGTATCAAGTGGCGTGTGAAGAAAGACTCCGACACCGACTTCGTCCACTTCTTTGTAGGACAGGGGTTAGTTCTTAATATTTCTGTGGATATGGGACGGAGTAGCGCCACTTAAGGTGACTCTCTAGAGTTTCTATTTTTAAAGGATAAAATCAGTACAGTCTCCATTTGGGGGCAACTCTATTTTTAAAATAGTAGTAAGTTCGGTACAAAGTGTGTCTAACTGCATAAGACGTATGATAAACATATGATATGATTTTGGTTATTTTCGATTATTAATATGGTAATAAAAGCGTTTGAACATCGGCATATCTTCACGATTATCTCATTTTACCCTTTCTGTTCGAGGACTTTCCCCTTGACGAGTAAAATCGCTAGCGTTAGAGTGAAATACTAAAGTCTGCAGAGGTCACTGAGGACCTATACGGCCAGGAAGGAGTGCAGGAGAAATGTTTTAAATCCTTGTTAACCCTCCTTGTCCGAGGACTTTTCACTTGACGAATAAAACCGTTTGGCGTTAGCCAGGGTAAAATACTAAAGTCTCCACAGGTCACTGAGGACTTATACGGCCAGGAAGGAGTTAAGACACATTATCTTCGGATTTCTTCGACTAATTTTTGGGAAAGTTGACATGAGGTTAAATATTTCACTAAAGAATAAAATATCAAAATATCAGGGTAGGTTGCCCAGGAAGATTTTTTGCAATAGACTTGGTAAATTTTAAGAAATTCTGTCTGATGAAAAATTTTGAAAATTAGGTATCTTGTTGAAATTATTGTGTTTGCTTTAATAACCAAGTTTGAAAGAAATTCACCAAAGCAAACGTTCAAAAATTTCACATTTGTAGTGACGCGGACAGTGCCGTCGTGATAAAATAACGATCCGACAAGATCGCTACTTACGCATGCGTGCTATATTTAGTTACCAGTCTCCTGTTAAAAATTACCCTAGGGAGGGAAGCCTCCAGGACTGAAAACAGTTTTGTTAGTTTACTCCTTCTCATGCTCTCTTCGGCCTTAACTCTGGAATATTATAGCAGATAACTTCAAATAGACAGAGTGGAAAAGTTTAAGCTGGTAGATAATATCAATGGTTTTCTGTACTTCCATGGTGACATCAGTAAATATAAACTACCTGAACAACTTACCTTTGCAAGAAAGTAAATGTTTTGAACCTGGGAGAATCGTTACATATTTTTTGGTAGTTTGTGGAAATAGTTTGTGGAATAGATACAAATATAGGCGAACCTGACATTTACTCTTCACTTGACCCTGAAGATGACCACCACTAAAGCCGTTGAAACGTCAGTCACTTCCACCAACAGTCTTTCTCAAGACTACGCAGACCTGAACGATCAACTTTAGTTTTGTAAGGTTGGTGAAAAATGAATCATTAAAATTCATACAAGTTTGGCAGAATTTTTATTAACATCACTATCTATTCGCATTTAATAAACACGACAAGTTTTTTAAATGTAGACATGTTTCAACATCTCATGATGCCATCTTCAGTACAA
>JBAHVQ010183385.1:0-41619 GCA_036872915.1 Nanipora kamurai | reverse complement strand
GTACGGTGAGAGTGCTCAATGCTTAAGCAGAGCGGTATAATACACAACAAAGTGAAAACACGAGTTACTTCATCGAAGTTTTAATCACTACAGATCTGTTGGACATGTTTGCGGGCTATCAAGCCATCTCCCATGGCCTCAAGTATCCAGCACCTTCCTTAATATTCTTGCTATTATTATCATTATCATTATTATTATTATTATTATTATTATTATTTATATTAATTCATAGTAGGAGGGCCAAAGAAATTAATGTTTAATCAATACTTCAAAAACTCATGAATAATTCATGTAGAAAACACAAAGGAAAATGATACCCGTGTCGTATCTTTACAATTATGCGATAAAGACACGCTCGTTTTCTTGTCGTATTTTCTCGGTTTAGAAACAACTCGTAGTACGTGTTTATGTGACCTAAAACATCTCTACTCATGCCATGCTTTAAATGTTATTTATAAATCGCCTTTGAAAGTGAAGCTCTAGTGGCTGATTCAAGCAGTTTTGACCCATTTTAACTTTACGCACTGGTCTTTGGTTATGTACTCTTTAGGTTATGTCTGAACGCTAGAGAAGGGGTTGAAACGTTATAAATAAGCTGCTATTTCATACACACACGAGACAGCCCCATGTAAATTGAATACAGCAACCGAAAGTCTCATTTATCACTGATAACTTACTATGGAGCGGATTTTTAAGCCCAAGCGAAGTAGATGTGAAAACGTAACATTCCAGTTGGCATTTGTTATACATTCTTGATAGGATGTGACAAATGTGATTTCTCAACGGATGCAAGATACTAGTAGAATACAAGTGTCATTTCTCATATATGTGTCACTGATAACCTAATTGTGATAAGGCCGACGTCTAACTATATTCTCTACTTTTGAAAGTAAATACTCGTATTAAGGTGACAACCTATGTTAAGCAGACTTTCGCCAGATCGCAATAATCTTCGCCGTAAAATATATGAGAAACTTGTTCGAGTAATGAAAAGACGCACGTATGTATCTAGGTGACTTGCACACCCAAGACAGTCCCAATAAGCAATTTCCATTGTTTTAACCAATATATCGTGCAATTTCGCAATACAGTGTACTGTACAGCTGTTCGCAATCATGAAAACAATATAAGAAACGTTCAGTCGGTGAAGACTGTAAACAACACAAACCCTGTTTACTTCCAATCTTGCTACTTCAGTCGAGATCTCGGCGTTTGGATGAGATGATTTTGATTTGATGAAATCAAATGATTTGTTGAAATAATTAGCGCTTTTAGGTATCCTAATGGAATTATTATAGCAAAAGGTTCACTTAAGACATTTTTATAGTTTTTACAGTTCATACCTGATGATGTTCGCTTAGATCGAAAACGTTCGTTTTAGTTTTCAACAAGAAAAATGTCTTAACCTTTTACTATAACTTACGTGGCGAAAGATGTCTTATAATGGAATTATCTACATACGTCGTCACAGAACAGGACAAAAATTTAGACACACTTCGGTAAAATGCAACGTGAACCTCGCCCAAAGCTTATTCTTACATGACCAATACTAAGTGAGCTTCAGCTTAACACATCATTCAACACTACGCTCTAAGAAACGTTAATGACACTACCGTGACAATTCGGTAAAGACGATGACAATAACAAGGATTGCTCCACGAAGAAAGGGAAACTTCATCCATTTATCTTTAAGTACTTATCCATACGTTGCACGTTCAAGTCATAGGTACTTAAAAACTTCGTCTGTCTCAAATTATGAGTATTAATCTACCCAAGAATCATACTATCCTCAACTCAGTTATCCCTTATCTCCCACGATATGTCCAACTGACAGTGATTTCCGTTGAATGTCACAATATTTGGCACCATTCACGCTGTCTAGCTCTATCACTACCTGGAACAAACTCTAGTTTTGAGCTTTCACATGGACTACACTGCTGATCAAATTAGACCCAAATGTAGCTCGTACACTTCGACCTAGCGCGGCTGAAAGTACATTTACAAATTGCTACTTGTCGCACGATGTTTTGGTTTTTTCTTTCGCAAACTTCGCCCCTTGTTAAAAAAAAAACAAAAACCTGTTGGATTGCAACATACTTTTGAGCCCGGCGGATTTTTCTCAAAGCAGTCGCCAAAATCGGGCCGACTAGCGCGTAAACACGCACCACAGGTTAATTCAAACATGACTAGATAAATTCCTTAGCTTTGCTAGTCACACAGCTGATATGTTTTGCATCAGGGGACGGCAGATCGTGGGGCGTGACCCACTTGGCGGTCGAAAGACCGTTTTCGGCGCGTCGGGAAGATTTAAAAGAAGCGTAGTTTAAGCCGCAATATGCATTCATTCAATTGAAACGACAAAGGACATAAGATTCCTTTATTTATACACTATCAGCTAAACTTCGCCTATTAGCTAAATCCCTATCGCATATCAGCAAAAACAGTATCAGCTAAACTTCGTTGTTCTCCCTCCAGTGTTACTACAGGAGGAAACCGGACCGGAGTACCCAGAGAAAACTTGCGATGTTTGGTAGAGTCAAGCTGGACAACACCCTTCTCACTCTTTAATCAGAAAACCGCACTGAGACGGAATCGAACCCTAGTCACAGAGGTGAGAGTCACGTGCACCACCACTGTGCCACCGACATCCCTTAAGTAAGAAAGCAAAGAAAGACTTATGCTTTACTGCCGCTAGCAGAATGAATTTCTGCGAGATATTCACGAATGCGCGTTTGCCGTTACTAAAGAAAAGAAGCGATCGTGTCATGTTCGTGGTCGGAGCGACAAACGTTGTCGAGTAGGTCTCTGCGGCCTTTTTGAAAAAATATGAAAATCGCCTGCTTGATATAACAATCTTAACAGGCTGATGAATCTACCAGGTAACTCCATTACTTTCCCAACATTAGTGACTACCAAGTTTTATAATGTATTGTTGTCTCAATACCACAGCACCGTTCATGGCTAAGTGCAAAACAACCCGTACACGGCACAATGTAAGACAACATGTAGATAAGTTGATTTGGTTTGCCGTGCCTGAATAAATTTAAACACAATACAATACGAATTTTTATTTTATCAGCGAGCGTGAGCCGCGAAGCATCTCCCTTCTTCCAAGCGTATATACACAACACGGGAAAACAGATTTATACGACCCCCAATTTAAACCATATCGCACATAAAAATCTCTCATTATCTTATAAACCATTGACAGGCTGTGTAAGAATCCAACACTTAGCACTCAAGAAAAAAAAACCCCAAAACACTCAAGGCGATATTTCTGATTCGATCACCGGCGAAGGTGCAGCCAACTATATAGCTTCTTGGCTTAGCGCGTTAACCGTTTTCGGCCAAAATGAAAATATTCGTCGACTCATTTTTCGCTATTGTAAAAATTAATCAAAACAATGAACACTAGCCCATTAAAACATCCATGCTTTGAGCATATATTTAGGAAGATAAACCTACTGATAACTACGAATGTTTAAAATAAATTCTGTCAAACCATCTCCCCATAAACTTTCAAACTATCAACAATTCAACGTAGAACATCAGTTGAAGCGGAAACACAGGATTTCTAATTTCTCATGTCAAATGACTAGTTGTCTTTAAATCATTATCTTGTTTCTGCAAATATAGAAAAAAAACTCCGAAGTATAGAGCACAAAGTGTAAAGTCGGAAATGTTCATTGAATAAGAAATAAACGCGAAGTGTTTCTCAAGGATTATTTAAGAATTGATGCGTGCGTCACCAGATTTTTTCCCGATTTATTGGGAATAGATGTATTCTGAGGCTGGCTTCACCGAACAAACTGTTTCACAAAGCGTAATTTCCATATATGGTCGCAATTATTGTAATCCATGCGAAAGATTGATCCAGCGATTCCATCACAACAGTTGCGTTTTTGTATGGTTGTAATAGTTGGAATTCAGATCGTTTATTAACAGTCATCTCAGGATATCTCAGCTGAGCAATCACCGATTCATTGACAGTGCAGTCTGCAACTGCCACCCGATGACCCATTCAAAAGCCTACTGGAAACACAACAAATTTGATTGTATAACAGTAACGAAAGATAACTGGGTCTTTTTGTTTCAACATGAAGCAGATCAGGCGCTGTTGTACACTTTTCAGCTGACTGACGCAGGTTATACCGCGTAGACAACTTTCCCATTCGCCAGCAGTTAGTGTCGAGTGTTCCCTAAAGTTGTGGACAGTTTGGTGACAGTTACAATTGTTGCAGAAGTCGAATCGATCGTTGATGGAGTTACAAAAATTAGAAATTGAGCTCACATTAAATGGTAATTAGTGTAAGACTTCAACGGCGACAATCGCGGTAGGGGTTGAACTCTTACGCACCTACGATGACAAGCAACAGAAGTAATGACGGTTCATTCGGCGACTTTAGGAAGGTCCTTAAGGTAAAGATGAGGGTAATTTTTTTAATAAGGGGTTTGGTAACTAAATATGGCTTGTACGCTTGTGTTGATAGTGGATAACCAAAAGGGTTGGGAACTGCCGGAACTTAAGTTTGGAGAAACTGACGTTTTGAGCGAAGGTCTTTAATCGAAGTGAAACGTGAGGGACCTTCGCTCGAAATGTCAGTTTCCTCACACTTAAGATCCAGCAGTTTCCCAACGCTTTTAACAAACAAAAGTAACTGTTTCTTTTTTTAAAGAGTTTTGGTTTACAAGTTTTGTGAGAAATTCAATATCCACCATCAACTGGTTTATGTTCCTTAAGGATAATCAAAAGGTTTGGGAAGCTGCCGGAACTTAAGAATGGTTAAACTGACGTTTCGAAGGAAGGCTTTCGTTGAAGTGAAAAGTGAAGGACCTTTGCTCGAAACGTCAGTTTCTTCGCACTTAAGTTCCGGCAGTTTCCTAACCCTGTTAGTTATTTACAAGCCGTTCAACACGGCCGACGCAGCACTCTACTTTTATATCATTATATAGTGATCTTGTAGTAGTGTTCCTCTATCACGACAGCATCGTCAGTGGAAATACTGAAGTTCTGGATGTTTGCTTGGATAAATTTTCCAAAACTTGGTAAATCAAGCAAACAAAGTTCACATTAAAATCCAGGACTTTTTATCGCAAAAAAATCTGTCTCTACACCCTAACTTAATATTTTGCTAAGTTATTCCTCAGGGAAATATCCAATTTTCATTTCCGGCGCCAATTTTCAGAGAAATTCATCAAGGGAAACCGAAGATAATGTACGAATGGTAAATCTCAGACGACTAGTGGACGTTCGTCAAGCTCGTTCTCTCAGAAAAACGATTTCTAAGTCCTGGACGCGAATCGAACCCGCAAACTTCTGATGACCGGTGAGACGCTCTAACCATTGAGCTACCACGACTCAGATGGTGAGCTAGGGTGCAGGTTCACCATATGTACTGCCTAAGCGGAAGTCACGATATGATAATAATGATGTAAATACTAAATGTTGAACACGAACTTAGTTCATGTGGGAGCGTGGTAAATCTCAGACGACTAGTGGACGTTCGTCAAGCTCGTTCTCTCAGAAAAACGATTTCTGAGCCCTGAGGCCATTCTGCCATTTAGGCATGGGGCAATGGCTAGCCATTAATCCATGACACAACGTTACGAAGGCCAGTCCAAGATAATTTTTCGTTGATAGGTTTTCCTTTGCCCTTGGATGGTCGTACACAGGAACAGGTTTCGTCGACTTAGATGTTTCCGAACATGGCATATTTGCCAAGATAAACATTTCAGCATTTTAAGGTGTATTTCGGAACCATCCTCAGGGTAAAATATGAAACGATAAATTCACAATTATCCTACACACTGCTGAAGTCAACTAAAAAAGTTGACTAGAGCGAGATTTGAACTCGCACCTTCGGGAATCCGGTCCAGCGCCCGACCTGCCGAGTACAAAAAACCTGTACGTGCACATTAAGCTCATAAAATTTAATCAAACTCATTTTTATCACGCATACAACAGGTAACTTGAGAGCGGCTAGCCTGTGTATGTTTTAAAATGTACCGCTTTCGTGGTATCTCTCTTTGTTCAACGTACTTACTACCAGCAGACTGATTGTCAATTAAGCAAATCATTTAATTAGAATCGGACTAAGCAAACAAGTATTGAAAAGGTTCTTGTCTGTCGACGTGAACGTGTATCTTAACATGACGATTTGTGGGTTAAAAACTAGTTAATCGGAAACAACAAAGTACATAAGATTGCGATGAAATGTTTTAAGAATGGTCGATGGCTCGCATGAGCCTTCCTAAGTGAACAGCAAATTTCTTGCACAGCTAATTTAAAAACCATGCCCCACGCATTTCACGACAGGAAATTTTTACGTGAGACTGACACGTGTGTCAAACCGACAAAGTTTCTATATCACCCGAGGGTCACTGTTAGCAGATGATTTTATGTCCCGGGTCCAGCGTGAGAAAAAGTTCACACAAGAAGTTCAAACCGCCATGATGACGCACGATACATGCGAATTCCAGCTGTCCAGATGGCGTCAAAAGGGAAGATTCTTAGCGCGTATTTTCATTAATACAATTGGTGTTTTACCAATAAAGACTGACGCATGAAACTTACCGCCTGTAAACGATTTTTGGCGACATTTCAATGCGGCAACAGCCTCAAAAATCGTGGCCTTTTTTCTTCATTTTAAAGTGGTTTTCGTTACTTAGATTTCCATTTGAAGCTTGTGACCCTCTGTCACTTTGAATTGCAATTTCTACTCTGCACAATTTGAGTACTTAAAGAGGTTAATTACATTGTGGGTTTTCGGCCGGTATGAAGAGTTAATCATCGGAGTGAAAAAGGAATTACAGGATCTCGAGCTCGGACAGCTTCTCTGAAGCAAAAACTCGACAAAAGATTTGGTAATAAAAATGGGCTGTCTTCAAATAGTAATGGCATGGCTTTCAGCAGAAATTTGTTGAAAAGCAGTTTAACCAAACAAGTTTTGCTATTTGTAATACACCGTTTGACTGTGGCTTGACGGAGCAAGCGATGAGTTGAGTGCACCTTATTTCAACCTAAAAATGTTCTCAAAGAAAACACTTCCCGTAAGGGTGCTAAGTACTATCAATGCGCATGACATTTGAACTTTTGATTTGCTGAGACCAGCTTTTAGTATCTGTGTAAACTTGGGTCGTTTGGTGCAAGCAAGTTCGAGTTTTCACATCCCTTCGGTTGTTTTGAAGTATTATGGCATGCCTACTAGATATATGAAGGTTATAACGGTCTTTAGTATACGAGCAAACTCGATCTACAGGGCGTAGAGAGCGTTAGTGTTTGCAAGCTTGGATATAAACGAAGAAAGGCTCGTTCTTCAAGCTTCTTACCACTAGACAACCGTACCGGTAATCGGGAGACGCGGGTTCGATTCCCGTTGGGGAACTCACAACTTTTCTGAGTTTTCACAAAGTTTGAAGAATGGTCTTTAGTATTAGTCATCGAAGCATTTCCATACAATGATATAAAAAAATTAGAGTGCTGCGTCGGCAGTATTGAACGGCTATGTAGATAATCAAAAGATTTGAGAAACTGCCGGAACTTAAGAATACTTAGCCAAGCATTTTCATGCCAGGCTTATTTTTATTATCACATCCGAAGCCTATTTTCCGTTACAGTTGACGGTATATATCCCTATTTTAAATAACGATTTGTCACACAATCATGTTTCCTTAACCCCCAAGTGTTGAGCAATTTTTGAATGGCCTCGCACTGTGCTCGCAGTTTTTGTATTATACTCAAATCGATCAATCATCGTTCATGCAAATCACACGGGGTCAAAACACAAATACCAGATTAGCAAAATACGGTAAGCTTATGGTCTTTTTGTCATCGATGGGAGTTTACTTTGATTGAATAGCGATATTACGATTCGCACTGGCACCGAGTGTAATTAACAGTTGATTTTTGGCTCTTTCTTGTATTAATGTAATCAGCTTCGGTGTTTACGAGTCGGAAATTCCAAGTATTAAACTGTGATTTTAATGAATTTCTCTTCGTTTGATGATCTCTTTACGACTTTTACCACACAACGAGTTTTAAAATCACGTCATTGCAAAATTCGCGAGCAATGAAGAAACTTGCTATATACTTGACGCACCTTAAGATGACTTGGGGAAAGTCTTAACACGGTGCAGATCATCAGTTGTGTTATAAGACGAAGCGCAGTTTAGAACTACTTTTGCGTGTTAAATCGAGTGTTTTTCGACGGCTCTTATGTTAGGACAGTATAGTAGTTAATGAGAGACCAAGGACGGAAGCGAGGACATACGGGCGAAACGACTGAGCTGTGGTGGAGGTACGATTCTGCTTGTTTATGGTTACATGAATGATCAAAATACCAGTGCTTTTTTCCACTCGTTTGACGGTAGTTCATCAACGTGGCATTTTTGCTGTTTTTCAATCTTTACAGCAATCTCACTCTACGTACGGCTCCATAAGTGCAGATAAGAAACACTTTAACGGCAAACGTAGCTATCGACGATAAATGTATAAATCAGAATAAGGTACGGGAGTTCTGCTGAGAGTAACGGAAATTACCGGGTTTCAATAACCACCCAGCAGAATTCAACTAGAAGCAACGGAGCATTGTGAATTGCAGAGTCATATTGTAAACTAATAACGATAGCTATTATAGACTTACCACATGTTTAGAAAAACATATATTAGATTAACTCATCGACAGGGTTGTACACATATCCTAGATCGCTCTGCTTTTAGCAACATAAACCAACTCACGACACATTGAAACTTTTGACCTTACCTGGTATTTCGTCAGTGGCAAGCGTTTCGTCCGCTTTGAACTAATAGCGTTAATAATGGTACTTTCGTGTGTCGAAAAACAACAGCATACGAGAGTTTAACTGATTTTCTTGACTCTTTTGGTTAGTAGCATTCCCTTCTGGAGGAAGCTTTTGGATACATCTTCAGGGAACGGATGTACAGTATATATGCTCAAGCACTACATGATGTGGGCAGTGGGGGAGGAGCAGTTTGAATTAATTGAATTCCCCTCATTCAATAAATAATAATATATTCTACCTTAACAACCTGTCCTGTGTTTATCTATCAAGTTATAATAATATCTTTTTAAAGGCGATAACTGGATTCAGTAACTGATCCGCTTAATACTCCACCGGGGTTTCGTGAGTTGGACCTTAAACTTTCGTAAACTATCCACTAAGTTCAAAAACATTGTGTAGTAATAAGCAGATGAAAAGAAAATACCGAAAAAGCCTAGACGCTAATTTCCTCATTGTTGAAGTTCTTTTCTTGGCGTCAACAGAATAACTTACACTGATCCTGAACCAACCTTAATCCACCACGAATAACATCCTGCCATTATGACGGTTACAATTACTCTAACGCCAAGACAATAAAGGAAAGCGAAAACACAGCTGGCTACATTAGCTTTTTAGGGAATTATAAACAATTTGAAAACGGTTTCTTTTTACGCTGCAAAGGAATAGTCGGCGACCATTTTCTGTTCAGAGCATCTTTGCACTCCTCTGTCATTAAGCTTGATGTTACAAAATCTATTAATACTGCTCAACGCCGATTCCAATCCTTTCAAAGCTAGGACTGAAGAACAGGCAGTCGCAAAGATTTCATCTTATGTCGTGGGGAGCCGCCGCAAGTTCGGCACAAATGAGTGCTTTGGTTCGAACTCAGCGGGCCACTTTTGAAGCATATTAAAGCAATACAGCGTCCATCGCGATAACTCGTTGTGGCTTCAACAAGCTTATTAAAAATCGATTGTTTACCAACTGATATTCTCCTCAAACAACGGTGCACTTATTATACCAAGAGTTCTTCTCAATACATAGGCGTCTTTTAAACTGCCGAAAATTTGTATGTGGCTATTTTATTCCAGTACCTGTTGGGCTTTATTTAACCCGTTCAAGGTTACTACCGTCGGGGAGATGGCACGAGTACGGGACCAGCAGGGGCATTATGGTTCAGGTTTTCAACCTCAGAAGCACCAGCCAGCCAGCTAGCACGCTGGCACCATGACAAAGCATTTGTCTGCAACAGTTTCGTTGCTTTCAGGTTACGAAAAAGCATGAATCCTTTTCAGCAAGGAATCTTTTTATCCAAAATGCAGTGGTTGGATAGGTTTTAGACAATTTCAAGAGTTGACGCGAATTAACGCATTAATGCGAAGTAAGCATGACAATGACAACCTGTCCTCATACAAAGGGAGTTTTGATCAAAAACAAAGAAATCGAGTGTTCTCTACCCTTAAGAATAACGTTAAGAATAACGTTAGCAAACGATGTGGAAAGACTCTGAGCTAAGTAGAATGTAGGACGAGCATGGTTTCGGAACGGTTCTTGGGACAAAAGTGTAAGTAATATTTTGTCAGGATACAAGACTCTATCTTTCAACTTTCTACTTGCGCTCTTGTGACCCAAAGAAAACACGACTTGGCGCCAAGAAAGCACGACAACTTTGAGCTAGGAGGCTGCTTTAAGAAGGCGGTGCGAACGTGAAAGAGGCCATCTTTCCCGCCATTTTGCTTAATCGCACCATCCGTTACTGGTGTTAGAGGCGTGAAGGTGAAATGGTAATTCTGTGTACGAACGGTTTTTATTCACCAGTTGTAATGGATTATATGCAAATATAAAGTAAGTGAAAACCCGTGACATCTAAAAACGAATGACTAAAATCTCTCATAGCATTCGCCATGATGTCATCTGCTTAGGACATAAGAATTGAGATTTTAAAGCGGTAATTGAAAGTGATTGGATAACAACACAACTGCGTGGATTCTTAATACAATTAACGATTCCCAAAGAATGAATGCATGTAACAGGACATTTGTAAACGATTTTTAAAAAAGTTGTAAAACACAATGTCTTTGCCAAATCTTTACCTTATATGCGACAGAAACGTGTCTCCTACCAGCCAGTTTTTTCCAGAATTATTCAGAAATAATCTCTAGCTTGTTCACAACATTTTCCTTGTTTTGTTCATCGAAGCTCGTACGTTTTATAAAACGTTAAACTCACTGCTTAAAAAAGGAGTTTGCAGAAGACAATGTTGCGGCGGGAAAACAGTGAACCAATCAGAAGCTTGATATGATTTTTTTTCGCCAGAGGTAAAAAAAGCTTCGTTACCAGCAAGATCACTGATAAGATTCCTTTTAATGGCTACAAAAACTTGTGAAGTACTAGTTTGTGTCGTCCTATTCGCGGAAATCTGGGTGATTATAAAACAAAGAAAAACTAATTTAGTCATTCGAACGTTCCAATTGCAATCGCCACTGCGTTGCTAAAACAGCTGTTTGTGCTAGTGACACAGTGATAAAAATATAATCGGCTTTCAGAGTTACGCGAGATCAACATACAAGATTAATTCCATGCAGCATGGTGTCCTACCTCCTGGCAGTTGTTCATTTAATTATAAAGGATTCAGGTCGTTCACTGAAATATCTATAAAATAGTTATTCAGAACTATATTCATTTATCGCGGACATGTCCGACGTTTCACGGAAATTGATCGACGACAGTCATTTTTCTTCATTGTCTCACTTAGCCGCCGATATAATGCTTTGAAATGGTGAATATTTTTAATAAAGAAGAACGATCAGCTGTTGAATTTTTTTTCACACTATCAGCTGTAAAAATCTTTTTTCAAACAAGATGACCGCGCGACAAACGTGTTCGCGTTCGTGTGGTTGTTGGAGTCTACCGCGGGAATTTCCCGCACCATTACTCAGTACTTGCAATAGATCTACTGACGAGAGACTGACGTGCATATCGAGATCCACCGATACGTCTTGATAAAGGTCTGAGTTGATCAAAACTGGTAAAGTACTAGGATGAAATCTTCTTTTCTCCAAAGTGTATCGCATTTCATTTTTTTGTGCATAATGTCAGACTGGGCCAGTCCTACACTAGACAATCGAATGTGCTGTAATCGTGTGACCAAAACACTGAACTGTGTGGTAAATACACCTCGATGTGTCGCCGAAATGTTCGGACGTGTTAACTTGCGCTAAAATAACCAGACTGAAATACATCAGTGTGTTGTAATTAGACACTACACGTTATGAAATGGTATTGCAACACGCTCGCAACAAGTTTTCAATACGTAATGTATAGATATTTCCTACTAAAGCTGAAGGGACGCAGCATTAAGAAACCGAGAATATATTCTAGCCAAAAAGACATCCATATTTTTGGAGCAGACTTAGAGTATAAAACTGTGGTTCTTCCGTATGTTTAGTAGTTTTCCTTTCAGGGTTAATTTGTATATAGACATAAACACGAAACGTCAACTGGAACGCGATATAATGTTAAAGCAAGAAAGCTTTTGAAAGGTGGAGTTCCGATCAGTGTATAAAAAATCTTATCAAAATTTTGTCGCTACAAAAAGACACGTGATTTCTGGCAAAGGACATCTCGGTTTTTCCGAGTCTTTACGTAGTCCATGTAGCGCTAATTTACGACCTACAACACACAAACAGCTTGACTGATTTGCAAAGACTACCACACATTGTGGTAGTATCCAACTGTTCCGCTAAACAGCTCTGATCAAAGGACATCGTTTTGTAGGACCTGATAGAAGTTACAATGATTCTTATTATACTTGATGCGATAACAGTGATAGTAAGAAAAGCCAGAGGAAATGGTTCGAATATGAACAAGGACGTAAGAGTTAATAAAGTAGAAATTAAAAAGTTTTCAAGTTTTTCTATGCCATAGCTCCTGTACTCTACTTTCTGTACCCGCTATTCTAATACATATTCCAGAATGTATTGCCGAGATCTACCGCTAGAAGTTCAAAACGGGAATTGATTACAAAAAGTTCACACAACAAATTTTCTTCCAAATAAAGGACAAGGAACCAAACGAATTTTATGCCCTAAACATTGATTTGAGGGTAATTGCTACTCATTACTAAACCCCTAAAGAAGCGGTTTAATTGGGTCACGTTGTTTGTCTAGCCGTTGTTCAGGATCAAAAACAACACGAAGTTTATATTAACCGAGAGAAAAACAAGATTAAAGCTTTAAGAGTCTCTTCAAAAATGATAAATCACTCCGACTGTTTTCCAGAAACCGTCTTGTTCAGTTGTTGTGGCTGATAAACGCAGTTTAAAAAAAAATCTGTACCAAGGAAACATCGGGCACTGAACAAAGACTTAAAACTCTTCAATAAACTTACATCATCTTTCACTGTCAATTTATAAACTCGGCTCTTCCGTGAAACACTACTACTGTTTTTTTAGACTTTTCTTGGAGTTTTCGATGGAACTGCTAAAAAGGCTGTTTGACGTAACAGTTAATTGGAAACCAGCAGATACTGTCCAGGTTTTGTGTATAGAGTTCCCTAAATCAGAATCTTTTAATTGCACGTGATCTCTTCAAACTAGGATATTACTGTGCAGTTATTTGTACAAAACCTAAACAATTCCCCAGCTCGTAATAAGCGCCCTTTTGTGAAACTGAAAATGGGTATAATAGTTACGAAGAAAGCTTTTTTTTATCACGGCAGCGCTGCTCCTCAGTTGCTGAACAAGCAAGCAGAGATTTGACAAGGAAAGGTGGGGTGGCGTACATAGCGGCTGTCTTTAATACTAAGCGACTCGAAGATTACTGTCTCCCACAAAAATTGGGTATAAATATTCTACTTGGTCCGTGGATAGAATGTAAATAGTTCATCGTTACGTGAACGAAATTCGAGAAGAGTGTTAACAAACATATTGATGATCTTTTGAACGAGGGTAATTTAACGAACAATAGTCCACTGCAAAACTGCGATACAAGCAGATAAAAAAATTTTACCTTATGGATATTTACAAAACTTCATTTCATCACATCAAGTCTGGACAATCAGTCTTCTTGGATCTGCCATAATCTGTGATCAGCCAAAAAAATATATCTGCGTTAGCTACAGATGGCGATGTACTTCAAATTATTTCTTTCTAACTCTCCTTATCAGAAGCAAGTACGATGTAAGTCATTTCATATTTCTTGCATAGTTTGTTTTTTTCATCAATTTCATCACTTGCGTATATCTATGGTAAAGCAATTACACCCCACTTCCATTACCACCTGTCAGAACTCAATTAAGAGTAGACTTCTCGAGATTTTAAAAATATAAACGGCAAAAATTCATAGCTGGGCTTTAAGGGCTTGTAGGGTAAGGTCAAGCAAAGTAAAACCTCAAATTTTTTTTAAAATCCGGGGCCTTATCTGGGTTTCATTTTTGTGTTTTGTTTTTATAAAAATAGTCATATCTGCGTCACCGACTTAGTGTTGCTTTTTCATGCGCTTGCGGTTTCAACCAAATAATTAAGCCTAGACGGGGAAAAAAATTATGAACTTCCAAACGTACGACGATTAACACCACGGCAATGTGATCGCCAATTGCGTTTCTCTCTCGTTAAAATACAAACAAAACGTATAGTACTAAGTTTCTGCCTAAACACTTGAATTATTCCATGTTGAAAAAAATCGATGCATGTGCTTCTAAAGCTCATTAATAATTCATGACGAAAACAGAGTTGGAAATCATTGATCAGAACTGGTTACCGTTCTACAGGGGAGGCAGCCCTTTCAACTGAAATCCTAGATCAGCCACCGCATTTGGTCTTGAATATAGCTGAATAAGTACCTGAAGAAAAGCATAACTACGATAACTAACTCAACGACCGACGAATGTTTACTTAGATGTTTGTCAACAATTGTTAGCAAGTACTGAAATACACTCAGTATACCCTTTGAAAGCGAGTTTCTCAGGTGTAAACGTCAGGCTTTTACAACATATAGTTCTGGCCTGAATAATGACCTAGATATTTTCTATAAAGTTCCTTTATGTATTTATACTGGATAACCCCATCAGCTAAACTACGCTGTTATCCCTATAGGTCCAGTGAGGGTCATCCCTTATGGGTCCAGGGTTACTACAGGAGGAAACCCGAGTGCCCGGAGAAAACCTGTGATGTCTGGTAGAGTCGAGCTGGACAACACTCTTCTCGCATGTCACCAAGGTAACTTTGAACTGAAAACTGCATGGAGCCGGAATCGAACCCTAGCCACAGAGGTGAAAGACACATGCACTATCAGTGCGCCACCAATACCCCTAAACCAGCAACGAAAACAGCATTCAAATTAAAACTCAAGGTAAAAAAATCTTTATGTAATTCCCGCCACGAGGCCAAGTTTGAAGACAAGATGGAATGTATACTTTCCTAAAGTCCCCCTTCAATCAAGAAGAAAAATGTGTTCGATATGTTTTACAGTATAAACAAGAAGATGGTTTTCCAGATAAAAAAGTATAAAACTCCACGATATGTTAAAGTGAGAGAATCTCCTATGTACAAACATTCAAAGTTTATGGTTCAATAGCTTTAGCCAAAAATATTACACCGCTCGGGACATAACCACAAGTCGTCTCAATTACATTCGGCCCTAACGATGAATAATGCTGCTACAGATGAAACTATCAATCCCAGATGTAGCATACACATCAAACGTCCCTATTATACGTCATTTACAGCTGTTGAAAGGAACTAACGACTGAAGCATTGACTTTGAGGGCTGGTACGATAATTATAAAAATGACTTGATAATTGTGCTGAAACAGTAAATGAAGATAGCTGGCGTTCATTTACTGTCGCTAATGCCATAGCCATCAATTAATCAATCCGTCGACTTCCGTTGTTTTAGATAGTAATGTTGATCATATGAATTTTCTCTGAGCTATCAGTTTTTAAGTAACTGTTAGTGAGGGATAAACAAAGTGTGCAGGTAAGTCCATGCAATGTTTTGGCCGAAACTTTGTCCCATCTCGGCTAGAAGTTGAGGATGATATCGTAAGGTTTAACATTTATCTGAGGCGTTAACTCTTTCATAAAGACCGTCATTAAGCTAAGATACTTAGCAAACTAATGACTTCCGACAGAAAAAAATCTGATTTAAAAAAGATCCATGTCTTGCAGAGTTTTTGGGACAGTTTTACTACCTGTCATGTCTTTACAAAGAGACACCTGTATAAATAAAAACATTTTGAAGAGGTTTCTTGAGCAATTTTACTTAGAAAAGTTTTTTCTGAACCCTACATTGACCCTAGCAATTGAGCTACTGGAAGTGAGATGGTGGACGGTAGGTTACACTTGAAGTTCGGATGATAAAAATCAGAGTGCAGCATAATGCACGAAGTAAAGCCATAAACAAGAAATAAGTTTCAAAATACATAGCCGATCTGTTAAATATTTTGAAACTCTTTATCCCGTTTATGGCTCTGATTTTATCATTTGAATACGGTCGCCGCCTGGGTCCTCCCTTTCTAAATTTGGAGTTGTTGTGTTTGTGTTTCCTAGAGGAAGTTTTTCACTTAAACGGTTGGAGGAACTTACCGTCAGTCCCAATATACTATACAATAAAAATCAAAACACAACATAACGTGGCGAAAAAATTTTAGAAATTCTTAAGGCTTTTCTGACATGTTTTAATGGAACCAAGTCATAATCAACAATAAAAACCCCAAATTTTAGCTCTTTGTGTAATAGAAGAGACCTTTCTAGACCGGCAGGATTTAATTAATAAGTGGTTGACTCTTTCCTCAACAACTATATGGAAGTCTTCCGACATCAGCTGGAGTGCGATAATAAAGACCTATTTGCGGATTCAAGTGAGTCAAACATGTTCATTTCTGAACAAGCAAGTTGACGGCCATATTTATGACAGTTTTGCTCTTTTGCCGGAGCGCGGAAGAGCATACAATATCGACTTAAATGAAAGTTTCGGAGAGACAATCAACAAATAGATAAAAATCAGACGAGAGGAGGTAAAATATGGTCATTAATGAGCGTAGGTTCCACGAGTGAAACTGCTTAAGAGGATTATAACAAAAGGATTAAGGTGGTGTATGCCTTATAAGTATCGAAGAAAGGTTACTTTGAGCTTTTCTGATAAGAAGAGTGCTTGAAAAACCAAACTACTGTCGGTACGGATTTCATTACCCAGGGTATTGCGCCCAAGTGTGAACTTATGCGGGTGTATCCAATAAGCTTCAAGACCAAGCTATTAGGAGGTATCCAGTGGGAAGATGGCACCGAGATTTCGCATTGAGAAATCGTTAATTTCTTTCACGCATCCATGAATACATGAATGAAGTAGAGATACTCAGCAAGATTGCTGCTGTTGTTTACCTCAGCGTATATATTTAAATGACGAGTGTCTTGTATTCAAGGAACGTAACAAGACATCTTTCCTGACGATTTCGGGCACAGTTCCAAGAGAAGTCAGTAACACACGAAAAATCTATCAGTTATTGAAAAGCAAGGACATCTTACTCTGTCTTAAAAGTAATTATCCGAATATTATGAGACTTGCGAGGGGGGCGGGTTTTTCAGAAATGTGATAATGATTAAAATAATAATGAAAAAGGAACTGAAAAGAGCTGCTAAACGTTTTAACACCTTCAGATTCAGGCATACAATCAGTACACAGGTTTCTCGCCAAGAGACTGAAGTTTTTTTGTAGAAAAGGTGGTGAATCAGCCTACACACCATAAATACCTAGTAAAAATATACGTTGAACTTAATGTATACCGATGTTAAAGACCTACTAATACTTACTGCATGTACGTACCCGAAGAGTTTTTGATCTGAGCAAATGTTCTCTTGCATGATCGACATGTGTTTCGGCCAAACCAGAAAAGCAGTCGCAAACTAGGATCAAGAGCAAATATTGGGTTTGTCAATCATATTTTATATGTTCTATACCTCAATCTGTGAAATACATCTGCCGATCCGATGATTAAGTAAATAGCACAAGATGCTTATCCATTCGTTGACCATTTCTTATTCGTCTCCGAGATTTATTAGAAATCTGTTTGGATAACCCTTGTCGAACATTAATTCACAGTAAGGAGCACTTTTAATTAACGGTTGAAGTGAGCTGTCGTTCTCGCAGCCCTGATGACATTTCAATATCTCGCGTATTTCATTCCAAAACAAACAGGCGAAGCTGTTGTTGGCTCACAGGAGAGGATGCAAGAGACTAGGCGTGGTTGTCTTTAGTGATGTTCACGCAAATACGTGATAAAAAACTGGCCATGTTAATGAGAGCTTAACCAACCAACAGGTCACTGGCAAATCTTGAGTCAATAATATACTAGCGAAAAGCCTATACAGAAACTAACGCTCTATTTCAGAATCATCCTCAGGGTAATGTGAAACGAAGATTTCACAATTATCCAACTTTGCTGAAGTCAACTGAAACTATCCATGACGATGGATGTGCGGTGGTTCGATTCTATTTCAGAATCATCCACAGGATAATTGTAAAATTTTCTTTTCATTTTTATTTCAGACTGGCTTGAAAAGTCTTGAACGTAGCTTAAAAAACTACCGTCCATGACCCAACGTTTCGACACTCCTGTCTAGTTTCTTCCTCAGGGGGGATAGTTCTGAGTATGAGGTCTCTATTTATATCCTCAGAGAACCGCTGATGATGTTGTCTATCAATGAAATGCCAAAAGGCATTCGGTAGAGCACTGTCACCGCGATCGCTATTTGCAGCAAGTTATTTGTCGATATCATGACGTAGCGGTCTTTCAGCCAATCAAAAAGGTGAGAAAAATGAATCAAACAATTACTTTCATATCATATAAATATTTTAATGTTATATTAGTCCATTTTTTTCAACTGTAGCGAACGGAAACTCGATATTGCACAAAAACTGACAATGTTGAAGTTTCCTTGTACAAATGCAGCTGCAACACGGCTTTATATACGCAATTATCGTCTCTTAATAAAGATTTCTAGTTGTGAAGAGTCTTAATTCCTGCTCACTTTTGTACCTTGGTCTTTAACATCATTAACGTAGTCCACGGATGTACTCAACCGCCGAAGCAAAATCTTTAGACACAAATAATGGTGGAGGGTTAAATCGAGTTTCGTCTCCTTCGCGATATTTACCTGTAAGTGATAGGACGTCAATAAAATAATGGTTAACTATTGACGCGCTGAAAATTGATAGAAAATCTCACGACTTAAAATTTGACCTAGTATGGTATTTGTAGCCATTTTTTTGTCAACAGTCAAGTATTCCTCGCCTGTCTAAGGTGGAGGTGAATGATGGTTTGTTAAGGGAGGAACTTTTGAGTACCAAAATATCATTTGTCTTGATTTTTTGTATAAGTGAGTATTTACCCGTTCTTAAATTTTGTTTACTGAAACATCAGTTATCAGGTACTTTAACTATACATGCATCAAATCCAGGATAGGTTTGTAGTGAGGATGTTTCATTGTGCACAGATCTATCTCTGCCAGCCATTCAAATTTCAAAATAAAACCAAGTACATTGCTATCCCGACCATGAAAGTTTGGATCCAAAGCTTGGTTGTAGGCTACTTGGTTGTTATTTTTAAAACTTCTGACAGGCAGATCCACAATTAACATTTCGTATTTCATCACACCTACCAGTTTGAACCAGGATTCCTCTCATTCCCACTTTCTGGGCACCAATTATATCACCTTGAATGTCCTGGGAACAAAAATTAATGGTCATAGAGCTGGTCCAAATCAAAGAGAGCAGAAAGGAGAGAAATGAATGCGAGCAAGGGCTGGAAGGAAGGAAGCAAGAGAATAAGGAAGTATGGAGCTAGGGAGGGAGAGGGCAAGAAGGGTTGGGGATAGAGACAAAGAACAAGGTGGAAGAAAGGAATGAAGGAACAAAGAAAGGAAGGGAGGAGGAGATGAAGGAAGAGAGTAACAATGAAAGAAAGAATGAAAGGAACAAAGGAAGGAATGAAGGAATAATGGAAGACAGATGGACAGAAAAAAAGAAAGGAATGAAGGAATGATAGAAGGAAGAAAGAGAGAAGGAGGGAGGGAAAGAAGTAGGTAAGAAAGGAAAAAGAGAGTGAAAAGTGAAGGGGTAAGGATGGAAAAGGGACATGAATAGATGATTAAACAAATTGACTCACATCTCCAATCATTATAGCATTTTGTGGTAATATTCCCATGTCTGTCAAAGCTTCACTAAAGAAGCTTGCTTGTGGTTTTCCAGCTATTTCAGCAGTAGTACTGGTAGCATATTCCAATGCAGTTACAAAAGGTCCAGGTCCGAGGGCTAAGCCATCCTCTCGTTTGTAATAACGAGCTTTATGAACAGCAATTAGTGGACAACCATCAAGCAACAGCCTGCAAGATGTCAATATAAAAATAAAAATGTGCTAGTCACAGAACACATGTATTACACTGAAAATATAGTCATGTAGTACTGTAAAATTCCAAATGTAAGCCCCTCTGAAAGTAAGCCCCACCCAAATATGAGCCCCCGAAATCTCAAATGCAAACATCCTTCCAATAATAAGCTCCTCTTGAATATAAGCCCATATGGGCCTATACTCAAGATTAGCCTTTAAAGATCTTGTTTTTCATGCCATTTGTCATGTTCATTTAGTTGTTGTAAGTGGGACAAGTCCTTCCCAGTGGAGAAGCACACTGCAAAAAAGAGACTGGAAAGGACTTGTAGCATGTCTATCTACTCATTTGTATTTTGAAGAATTTCAGGTGGAAATTTCCCTCCAAAGATAAGCCCTCTCTGGAAATAATCCCTACCCAAAGAGTCCTTTAAAACAATATAAGCCCAGGGCTTATAAATTGGAATTTTACAGTATATTGGTCTTTTCCATTGTTCTTCTTAATGCTATTTTAATTTACTACTAAACTTTTTTTCTTCATACAATAAATATTTGGTTCATTAATTCTTTAACAATCCTGCAACATGTAATCCAAACCAAGCACAAATTATTTAACAAATTTTATACTTGGTGAATGAGTTTACCAGCATTCCAGGCAATGCTTTTTAATTTTTTTTCCTCACCTGAAAGCCTCATTTAAAGTTCTGTAACAAAGTTTACTTGGAGCAAGTCCAACCACCACAGCATTTGGGTTACAAGTAGAAATGTCTTCAAAATCCTTTAAAGCATCATCTTCCAGAAGTAACAGAGGGCGGTAATTATGTTTTTCTACAATGCAACGGGCAGCAGTCAAGGACGTGAATACTTCACCCGCTTTGATGTGAAATCCAAGTGAATTTAGACGGTTCAGCAAAGTTCGTTTTGATTCTTTTGTTGTGTTCGTAACAAAGCGTATTGCCAGATCAGTACTCCTTAACCTTAAAACAAGTGTTTATCAATGAAATACGACAAGTTACTCCCAATATTACATACTAAAACCATAATCCTTATGTCGCACTGGACAGAATGCTTCTCAAAGTAGCAAGACGTTAGCAATACCACTCAAGCTTAAAATGTTTCGAAATGAGCAGAAACATATGCACCATATGACACAACATAGTGAAAATCCTGAATCTTAGATGAGAGTAGATGAAATTTTAACCAGTATGAAAGCCAGCTCAATCAGTCAACATTGAATCTCTGATGAAACATTTACGACCAATATCGGATTAGATTACTGGAAACAGTGTCATTCTTCCTCTTATGACCCGCTCAAAACGGGAGAGTCTCAACATTGATTAACGCTCACTTAGTCTAAAAGATAAGCCAAACATCAAAGATACCTCTTCAAAGCTTCAACAGATCCCGCAATCACGGTGTTATCAACATGAAGAGTCCCACTTAGATCTACAAGAACCCCTCGAATGGACGCCATTGATGAATACGCTAGATGACAAATATGAAAATTCACAAAGTACACCGCTGATATTTTATTGTCTTGGACTGTCGTAATCAAATCCAAACCAAAAGGTTCACTTTTCCCTGTTTCCTGCTGTACCCTGAAAATATAAATCTACTTCACCACCTAATTTACTGTCAAAAGATCATTTTCAGTTCCTTATTTATTATCAATGTCGGTTCACCCACTTTATTTTGATGAAATAAGAAGGTAGAGAACAGTTTTAAAAATGAGCAATGAAGAGAGGTTTAAGCCCTGGTTATCTCTTTTTTGCAAAACTATATCAAAAACAAAACACATATCAGACGATCTTATGAAATATAATTCTCATTCAGATATTGTAAAGAATTCCAACATATTTTTAACCGAATCTCAGGAATTGAGATATAACCAGGGTTGCAACATTTCACAAAAGAAGATAAAGGACGTTTTAATTGTCAGTCGGGAAGACCATTGAAACTTATAAGCTTCCTCTGCAACTTTATTGTAAAAAACGTTGCTTATCCTTGATATTTTAAAAGCGCTATTGTGTCCACAATTTCATTCCCAGAGCCTTCGTTCTTTACAAGGAACAAGATTGCCGCTAGCTAAGCAAAACTGTCAAGAGAAGAAAGGGGCAACCAAAAGCAATTCTCCACTTGCTTATTTCCTGATCTGCCTCTCATTTAACTCCATCGTTGAGTCGTTTCCCACCGGAAAGTTAGTTCTTAAATCTAAACTAATGACGAATTGATATAGAAGCAGAAAAGAAATCTACTCACGCAAGAAATGTTCCGGTTACAACACTGATCACGAAAAATGTGAAATGACAAACCAGATATGTACTTTATATACTATACTTTAAATTTGGAAATTTTTGGAGAAGGCCTGCGTCCAGTCTATAAAAAGGGACTAAAAAATTATTAGAACAAGACAAAATCCAGAAATTATTGTTTCCTTGCAGATAACACAGCCTATGAATACATCGGCGTTACACTGGCAAACAGTATAGCTGCTAATAAGGTAAATGTGTGAATAAATGTTGTTTTATATCAAGAGATCCTGAAATGGAAGACGAATAATTGCCACTATTGGCCTCATTCCCATCCTAATTCCCAGTTCGTCTTGGGAAAAAATACATAAGTAGGGAAAAAAGTGTTGGTACTACTCATCAGTCGACCGGGCCATCAAGTGTTAAGAAGCAGGTATTTTGGTTTTTAGTTGTTCAAACCAACGATTATCCAACTCTTATTAAAAAATTTCTTGATGAAGTAAGACATCCAACCTTCCTAGATGCCCAACCCTTCCCTCGCTTGAAATCTCGTTCCCTCGTTGTCGGAGCCAGAAAGTGCTAGCAAATTCGTGACATAACAATGTTGAAGTAATTTCGTGGCGAAAAATCTTAACAGCATTTTTCCATGTTCATGATTGGTGCCTCAGTTAATTGGAAATTATGTCCTTTGATTAAGCAGGGTAATCTGGCTTTAGTCACTGGAATCATGCTTCGTCTGGAGTTCCTATCATTTCTCTGTTAAATGTAATTCCAGCTACACCATCCGCTAAGTGTTATTCCTCATAAAATGTTTAGAGTCAATCAAATGGTTAAGTCGGACGTGACATAACGTTTTGTATTCATATCACTTACCTATCCAAACTGCATTTTTTAAATATTCAAACTATTTTTCATTTTTATCTAAAAAAATGTCAGTTAAAATGAAGCAGAATTTTGTTATCAGACAGTGTCGCCAGCATGGTGTTATCTGCGTGACGAATTGTTGTGATCCAGACAAATAATCCGATTTCTCGTTTTTACAGTTTGTTTTTGAAAGACAGTATAAATACAAAATTTATAGATCAGGGACCTGCAGACACATAGACTTTAATATGTGTCAAAGTGGAGGTGGGATATTTTTTGGGTTTTTTTGACAAGCTCAAATTTGGTACATCAGAGTCAAATTCTGCAAGTCAGAGTACATACACTGAGTAGATAACCATGTCTGTTGGGAACAAAAGGTATCACAAGGCAAAAATTGATGGCATTTTGGATGTCGGTTAACAATTGAAGACAAATGACTGTACGGCATTTGGGGTTAAGACAGATGAAGAATATACGTTACAACGTAAACATTGGGGGACGTTTACGCATTGCAATTTATCGGACCGATCGTAGAGTGCTTCAGCGTTATCGAATTGCCAATGTTTGTCTGTGTCTTGTTGTTAGTTCTACGTGACCAAAAATAGGAGTGGTTCATTTGGGAATTCTTTGGGATCTATTTCAATTCGTTAGTCTGAGATTTGGATTTAAGAATAGCGACCCTATTCAGCCATGTTCATTATTCTGATATATGGAATTTACTTTCAAGGATACTAAAGATGAATTAGACACTTAAAGATGGTGATTGCTGGAAAGTATGCTTTAAATTAAGTTTCAGAGAGGAAAGTGAGAATGAGTCAATTAATATCCGATTGCACACAATAACGCATTTCAATTGTAAAAACATTCACCACCTTCATCTTTCACTCGACGCCTCACACCTGAGCTTAATCCACATTAAATTTGATAACGTACACTTACATTGCGGGACAAAAACCAATTAAGATGATGATTTGGAAGGAGCCTTCATTCACATGTACCAGCGGAGTCGTAACTAAACTGAAGAATCGGGAAAGAAATGGAACTTGTGGGAGGATGAAACCTCGATCGAAACCATGCAAAAACTACTACAAATAAAATACATACTGACGCAAGGAAAACAGTGTAATTTTATTATTTGAAATCTAAGTTATACCCATGTTATATCTCGTTTCATGAGACGGAGTGAATGAGAAGCGATGCAGTAGCTCTAAACTCTACTCGATTCAGCGCGCGAGTGCGACCAACGCAGTTTTCTAGGCGCACGCTCAAAAGTCGAGTTGCGTGTGCGAACACGTGGTCGCTAACTTTGGGCCCTATGGAGCCAAAACCGCCTAATGGTAACTCTAACCTACTAACACTAACACTAACGCTAATCGTCTGACGCTAACTTCTGGCATTGACTTTTGAACTATTACCAGAGACACATCTGCTGTTTTTTTTCTGTGTAAATTTGTTATTGCTATGAAGTCTAAGCAATTTGTAATTTGAATAATCTATCCCTGGTAACAACCCCATGAACCTTTTCGAGGATCGTTTCTAGACCGGCCAATTGGAGCACATTCTATCTTGAATTCGACAGAACGTGAAATGGTGGAAACACACGCGTGAGTGAATCGTATACATCAAAGCTCGCGTGAGTGAATCACACACATCAAGATGATTAATTGGCCCGACAAATTTCAATGTGAGAATTTGCCTTAGGTGTAAATAAAGGTGAAAGTAATGAGATGTCATATTCATTATTTCGGCTGAGTTAAATTGGTTAAAATTAAGAGAGAATGTCTGGTATTTTACTATCTGTCTTTCCTCCTTTTTACTATTTCACTATCGAATACTTCGTTTGGGTGATATCAGAAATATTTTGCACAGTTTTTGCCATTTAATTACATACTGACGAGCTACAAGAATCGTTGCTTCTAGTTATGACGCATTACCTCTTTCAGACATCCTTTCTCGTTGACAGAATTACGACAGCTGTGTATTCATTCACATGGCTGTTCTGATAAACCAAGGGATACCTCCTAGCCCAGTTTCTACCATGTAGCTGCGTATCAATGATTTCACTCATCACTCAAAACCAATAAAAAATTCGTTAAACGAATCTTAATTCCCGTGTTTTTAGCGCTTGAACGTGTTATTATTCAAAGGACTATTTGTCAAAGACACTTGAACTAATTAGTAATTGCCCTCCATGCTCGTCAAAGCCGTACATTGATCATAATTCCTAGCTCATCCACTGCCCTTTTGGAGTGTTTTCGTTTGAGAACGGGTCCATACCATAAAAAAACCATGATATAATATTCTGTAATTTCACAGCTGTACCTTCCCCTTTTAAAATCCTGCCAGCTCCCCTGCTTGGCAATTGAACCGGAGAATTACAGCCCGGGCTTATATTCTCGTCATGGAATCACAGCATAACTTTTTAAGGGATTTTATCATGACCCTGAATCTATATTCTCCATCTGGTCGGTCCGCTAGAGTGCCGGCAATACTCTAGACGCCAAACAATGAGGCGTTCAAAAATTTTGGCGCCCCACTAACTACAATAGAATAAAAAAACCTGACCTTTGACAGCGTACTTTGCAATCATTTTCTGACTCACTCAGCAGCAATTTAAGGTGGCCAACACGCTACCAAAAAAGGTTTTATCCCATTTTGGGTTGTTTTTCAACTTACCACTCAATATTGTTTCTGATCATCTGAAAACCTTAGCGCTCTTTCTTTTTATAAGCTTTTTTGAACCCAGAACAAACTAAGACTAGAATGCGTGAAAAATTCTTACTCATTGTTAAGTAAAACAATCAGCTCAGCATCAGCTGTGAACAATATGCTTAGCCCTGGTGCATAAATTCTTTATTTGAAAGCAAGCAGGTGGCGTACACGTCACATATAAAAGAAAGATCATCGTACGCTTTAATGTTGTGCGACAAGTCATTATGGGAGCATTCGCATTAAACGAGACGTTTGACTTAATTATGGTGATCAATGAATCTGGCCACAAATGTACTTGATCGGAGAGGTGCAGATTGCTTAGTTAATTACAACATTACCTTGTGCATTCGTAAAAAGCTCACGGCATACATGAAGTGAAAGTAAAAAGGATTTTCCTGTACTTTGTGCAATATGCAGTACGCAAAGCTCGGTCTTTTTGCGTGGAAGAATATCGCGTGGGTTGCGCGGGACAGACAGCAGTATGAAATACAAGATTAATGGTTTCCGTTAGATACGATCAATAATGGAAGGACTTCAAGTCGGATTGGTGGCAATAGCATGCTGTATTCTTGCTCTCAGCCTTGCCGGAAATATAGCCTTAACTGTGGTTGTTCTTCTGCAACTTCCCCGTCAAGCGGTGAAGAATTACTCCTACCTGATTCTTAACTTAGCTGTCTCTGACTTATTGTTTGTATTGTCATCCATTCCGCTCGATATTGTGGAACGCTTTAAGCAGCCAGTGTTCCCATTTGGCCCAAGAATGTGTAAAGTATTATGGCCATTTCAAACCGTATGTGGTATGGCGTCTATTTTCACAGTTGGGGCGCTCAGCTATCAACGATACCGACTTATCGTGCAACCCTGCAAAGGAAAACTGCCTCCAAAAAAATTTATGGTGCTACTGACTTCAATCTGGGTGCTCCCAGTACTTCTTGCAGGCGTTCCCTACTCATCTGTACTTCATATGGATAGTAATACTTCAGCATGCATAGAGGAGTGGACTCCGGTCTCGAAACAGGCCGAAATGAAACTCAGTTTTACAGTTTATCTTTCTACTATCCAATACGTCCTCCCCTTAGCGCTTATCATGTGGTGCAACGTCAAAGCTATCTGCAGGCTGAAGAGGTAGGTCTGTACTGAGAAATACATCAACTGTTGCTTAAACATTCGAGTATCTCGATCGTTAGAAAGACGACTAACTAGTTATATTGAGGATCCTAACAGAATAGACACGACGAGGTTGTCGTTGTCAAATCTAAAGCGCAGTTTTGCAGATCAGCTATGCGTTTTGCTACTGGCATTTGTTTTGTAATTATTTTTGGAATGCTTTCAAATGAGTTGTCTGTTATCCACGGGGATTCTGAATTCAGGTCAGCGTGCGGAAAGTCGTCAAGGTTGTGCAGGAGGGTCAAGCCTGTCTGATGAATTATGGCGCAAGGTTTGGCAGCGTGGTAGACGTAAGCGAAGTGGCCTACCCTTGTTTATAGTCAGGGGAGAAAGTAGGTATTCCTCGCATTTGTGGAGAAAGAAAAATATATGATCAGCAACTTATGGGAAGTGGTATAAACTGAATTTTACTTTCACCATTATCTGGGTTGCAACATGCTCGCAGAAGTTGGAATAATCTAAATCAAAATTGTTGTTCTTTGCAAACAAAGGTGAAACTTTGAAAAAGGTCTGACGTTTTATTGCATGAAAGCAAGTAGAAAACTTCAAAAGGTTTACGCTCGTACTTCCACACCACATTAAATATGTGATTGTTCGTGGCAACTTACACGTGGTGTTCCTCGAAATGCTAGGGAAGATTCAGAATCGTCAGGGTAAGTGGTTTCCCCTTCCTCCCTGCCCAAATTCGATTCCTTGCTGCTTAAGCGATCCTTACGACATTTTCATATGTTATTCAATAGGTGAAAAACGTGTGGAATTGAACCATTTTCTCCGATTACACATTTAAAATATCTGACTAACATGTGAAATAATATTGTTCAAAATTTCAGACCTGAAACCTTGCTCTGGGAAACGTATTTCACATGCAAAATTAAAGGTTCGCACATGAAGATTAATCTTACGTATGGAATTTTCATTTCAAATATGAAATTGAAACTCATTCACACATGAAATACCTAATCGATACGTGAAATGGTATGAAAAATTTTTCTACTGGAGAAAAATGACTCTGCAAATTAATCTTGCAAGTTCAACAACTCCACCACAGAGGAAAATAACAAAAGAACCAAAACGATGTGGATAATCAAAAAGTGCTGGGAACAGTCAGAACTTTAGAATGGAGAAACTGACGTTTCAAGCGAAGGCTTTTCGTCGGAGGGCCCTCTATCGAAACGTCAGTTTGTCCATTCTTAAGTTCTGGCAGTTTCCCAACCCTTTTGGTTATCTACAAGCCGTTCAATACTGCCAACGTAGCACTCTACTTTTAAACCAAAACCGTGCTCCGGTATGGATTTGGACCGCACGCCGCCTGGGAGTATGAAAAAGAAAATGCAAAACGACCTGATTCAGAACCTGGAAGAACGGAATTGAACTGGTTTTGAGATCACCTTCTTCGGGTTGTCCGAAAACGTATTTGGTTTGAATTTGGCCGGAAAAATGCAGGTTCCTAGCGGGTGGTTCACTTACATTTAAATGGAATTGACTCGTCTGATATTTGTTTAATCGCAACCGACCTTCCGTGAATGCGTGTCCGAAACACAAAAGTGGGAGAGATGTTGGGCATTTGACATTTTTACCAGTTGATTGGTCAGTTCGGCAGTTCGGTTTATTGTTAAAAAGAACAGTCAAAATTAAAGAACTGGAGGCCGATAGAACAAAATGCGTAGCAAGAATTTGCTCCCTCTCAGAAAAATTTTAAAATTCCGTTTCATGTATTAATTTAGTTATCAATATGTGAATGTGTTCCATTTCCATATGTAAAATGAAAATTTTGTGTGTGAAATTAATTATCGTGAGTAAATTCGTTCATTTCATGTCAGACATTTCGTACAGCAAAGTTTCACATGTGAAATGTTGAACCATGTTGTTTCACATGTGAACCAGATATTTCATGTGAGAAAATGTTTCGGTTCCATAAGTTTTTTCCCGTGCAAAATGGTATACAAAACTTCCACTAACCTCTATAGAACTGAACTGCGGATCTCTGATACTTATATATTGCTGAAAGTTTCCTCAGTTGACCGGCACCATCTTGGTGTGTAATCCGACGAGTTCCGACGAGTAATACTACATAAAAAACATTCAGAATTATCTTCCGATGTGAAACTTGTGAAGGATGTCCGAACTTACTCAAATTTTCGGTTTACCGACAAATGTTTCTACCTTTCAAAACGTTGTCAGCTCACTAAACTTGCATTTCTCTCGAATTTGGTCACATGCCCCTATTCCATCTAATGGAACACATCTTGCATGTGATTAGTTGAGGAGGGCTTATGACATAAAAAGATGGCGGACTTTCGAGTACATCCGGTACATTTTGGCCGAAAAGGTTCATTTTCAGCCTTCGGTTTATGCAAGTGACTGGTTAACATTGATTTCTTCATAGAGTTTAAAAAAAAGATAATTGAGAAATTTTTCCCGCATATTATGAGTACATGCAGACGTACATGTATACATATGTAACATAAATGTAATATATACGTATATGTATGTAATATATGTAATGTAGACTTATATATGTTGATGTATATATATATATATATCATACATCATATGTATATATATATATCATACATGTATATATATATACATATACATACATCAACATCTATAAACTAATATATATATATATATTATATATGTTTATGTATATGTATATGTATATGTATATGTATATATGTACCTTTGTACGTTTATCTATTCGTATTTGCATAGGTATATGTCTTTGTACATAACTTTGGGTTGCCCCAGGCATCTGAGTGACACGCAAATTCTGAATTTTATAATTGCAGAGAAGTCAGATTCTCGCCAGATTTAACGAAGGGGCCACTCTGTTATTCCTTCTTCACTCTGCTCGATGGTCATTCTCTCCCCTTTCAAAAAAGGAAGGTGTCCTCAGTTCCAGAATACTGGTCTATTTGCTAGCTTTAGTGACATTTTGACCGTATTTTAATTTCGTTTAATCTAGGTATTTAAAGTATCGTAGACGAACGTCTATTCTGTGTGCTTTCCCCATGGAAAACCACGAAAATGCAATAAGAATGTTGTCAATAGTTCTCGCAGTATTCGCTTTCTTTTGGCTTCCTGGTCAGGTCATGTTTATCCTGTTAGAATTTGAGCACGATAACAGCTTTATCGTCAAATATGGACTAAATATTGCTTACTTATTCGCATTTGCAAACTGTGTTGCGAATCCATTAATATTTATTTGCTTCAGCAAGGAGCACAACAAAATATTACTTGTTAGACGGTTGATGTCGATGATGACCGGAAATACAACAAATGTGTACGAGGTGCCGGATTCACCCAGTGATGTTTTACTTTCTGGAAATCAGCTGTCGTGGACTACTGACGTGGAATCTGGAAATGGACCCATGAAAACTTTCTTGGAGCTTATAAAAACAACGAAAGAGGACAAGTTGATGAAATATTTGGATTCCACACCAGAGACGGTTTTGAACTAACATGGCGAATTGATGATATATTTTTTTAAGGGTGGAGGGTTTTGAAACGTCCGCAAACACCAAGTACCTGCGGCAACTGTAGTCACTCTTGCCACTGACTTCAACGACAGCAGAAGTAACTGTGATATCACAACTACTTTTTCTTTGGGCTTTCTGGAAAGTGAACTGCGAGTTGAAGTCACACAGCGTCGATCATTCAATGGTTATATTCGCCAGTAAAATAAAATAGAAGAGCATAGATTAAAATATGATCAAGAAAGTCCAAATGCTTTCGATCACTTGGATTAACAAAAGATCTGTAAATAATCCCAGTTTTTAAATAATATGCAAGGTTAAAAATATAACAAAAAGCAAGTAAAATTGCTGAATAAGCTAACGTTTCGACCTTATGCAATCAGCATCAGGATGTTAAAATCGAGAAAAGCTGATAGGAACATGAAGTCGAAAGCGTTTGATTTTTAAGCAACTTATTTTCGCTAATAATTTTACCGTTGTAGGTAACTCATCTAAACTCTTAGTGCATATTATGTCAACAATTCTACTTTTAAATTCGAAGTTGTTTATCCAGTCAAATCACATGCAGCACTGGTGATAAGCACCCACAGTACCAGACTAGAATGTTATTGCTTCTTCATTCAACTACAAGCAAGATCAAAATTCAAATGCAATCGAACATACAGCCCACACTGTCCAAAATAAACAAGGATAAGCTAAAGATTAGATGCTATGATTGTTTCACCCACTTACTGTCGCATAACATGTTTTAGTAGTACAACTGTGCACCCTATAAACATCACGTACATAACATATATATATATATATACATATATATATATATAAAGCATATACTTATATATATATATATATATATATATGAAGTTCATTCCTTTAACTAGTCAAATAAGATACAAGACCCAAGCGGCCTAGTTGGTCAAAAATTGGAAGAAGCAGGTTTGGTAAGAGATCCTACGACTACTTCTTGCACTTGTCGTCATGTAACATCCCTTGATTTTACAAATTACGAATACGGGTTAAAAGCCGAGTAGGAGTGCTTTATCGGATATAAAACACGAGGCAACAGCCGAGTGTTTAGATCCGATAAAGCACGATCTACGAGTTTTTTAAATGGCTTATAAAACGAACCCCTCAACGCGCCAATCTGCGAAGAAAGTTTGAAAGTTAATTTTTTCTAAACTGAGAAAATTCGACCAAAGAAACGAGCGTGTTTTTATCACATATAAAGATACGACACGGTTATGGTTTTCCTTTGTGTTTTCCTCGTGAATTATTAATGAGTTTTATAAATATATATATATATATATATATTGAATTTGACCTTTCATATATAGACCTTTCATATATAGACTTTCATATTAACCTTTCATATATAGACCTTTCAATATATATATATATTGAATTTGACCTTTCATGTCTCTACCTTGCATCTCGAAGACGAAGTTATTGTTATAGCGGTTGATTTTTTTCCTTATGCAAGCTTAAAAGCTCGCACATGCAGTTCAAGATTGCACTCGGTATTACGAGCAATCCCGAGTGTATACACAACAAAAGTACTTCGAGGTAGTGAGATTTCGGGAAAATAACCCACAAGCACTACAAAATATTTCATTTGAATTATAGGAAGGCAAAAGTATAAACCGAACACGCACGCTGATCTTATTTTTCTAGCACTAATTCTAAGCACCACGTTGCATGTCCATTGCCGTAGACCTTTTCCCTGTCTATTCTATTTAGTAATTGCTGGTGGCTTAATTTATGGTGATTGTTATCATCAGAATTTGGAATTAGAATTTTCTCTGGGACTATAGAGCACTCCTTACGAAGGATGTTTGTCGACGTTTGGATGTGTCCTACTCTCGGAGAAGTTGGTCGTTAGAATTTGGGAAGAAAAACATTAGGTTAAGCAGAATGTTCTGAGATAAAATTTCGTAGATTTTAATGGTCAGTAAAGTTTGATGGACTGACGACGATGGCTTTTTCAGAAGAGTAAGTGATGCAGTGAAAGTCATATTGTTTTATATAAACACTTTACTTTTTTCGCATCATGAACCATTAAGTCACGTAATTAACATATCGGAGTTGCTCATTATACACATCTGTTACGCTGATATTTTTATGTTTAACTGCTCATATTACGATTCTGCTGGTTCATTAGTGATTTTTCAATTTTACTGTTCCACGTCAAATTTAACGGCAGCAGTTAAAATGATTCATCATGTATGACCTATCGTAATGAAAATATAACTTCAAGTGCCGCCAGTACGATTAAACAAATAACTAAACTAAACTACTTTGTAGAACTGCTTAACAAATACTGCGCTTTCGAGTCGAAAAATCATATGTAAATGCGCAAACATTCTAACCCTTGGTTCCATTAATTCAACTTTTAGATTTAGACCACTCGTATTGAGGCAAGTGCTTCCATGTGCCGTCAGGTCATTTTGCATATGAATTAGTTTGTGCGAAAGGCACTTTTGAGGGCGTATGTATGTAAATGAGGACAAATAAATATGTTTTAAAACAATTTGCACTGTTATATTTGGTGCAGTTTGAACTCTGTAGACAACTTGTTGTTTATAGAAAAGGCAGAACCTGATAATACTTAAATTAACACCACGAATGCATCTAGAGATTGTTCTTGGGTCTCTTTTTTCTCGTTGCATTCGGAAGGTTGGAGTTTTAGTGCTAATGAGACTGATAAGACTCAACCTCGTATTGATAATACTACGATAAATATAGCCTCGGGTTACATATAGACCTGTTTACAAAGGTGAAAAACAGACGTTTGTCTGACGGTCCGAGTGCAATTATAGAGATTCAAACAATAAACTGGAATAACAAAGTCGAATGCCAAAAAAAAAAACAGATAACGAAAATAATAAGCATGAATCAATTTAACTAAACCCTTAAATCTGGAACAAAATTGAAACAATGCACTTTCTGATGTATTTGCATTACGTCGTTGGGAGAATCTCTCCATCACTTTGAATCGGTGAGTAAACTCTGTTCCCAGTTTATTCGAAAATTCAACAGTTCTTACAATATATCGGTTCCGTAACAAAAGTAATATTTCAAATCGTGCGCTGGACAACTATTAATTAATCATTTCTCTTTCCCGATAAAAGATAATCGTATTTTTTGTTATAAGTTTGCTAAATGAATGGTAAAAATAGGCCACACTAAAAAATAGTGTTTACACAGAGACGGAAATTAAGGTAAATACTGGGTAAGGAATTGCTCCGAGCTAAATAACAAGGGAAAGACTGCTCGTGCCATGTCCTGGTACTCGATGTTTTTAATTTTCCGCCATTTCGGCCGAGTCCCTTGCAAAAATAATCTTTTGTAGTAGAGTAGGCTTTATTCTTTCATACTTTAATTATATGAAAATAATTGTTTAACTATTTTGTAATGCACAATGCATAAATCGGCAGAGAAAAGGAGTCATCGGAAAAGAGAAAAATCATCCATTTTTTCTTTTTTAATAGTTCAATGTTGTCTCGTTAAAGGTCCACCGGTAGGAAACTCCATCACATTTTTCACCTATAAAGTACCAAGCTATAAATTTGTGACTTTCAGATAAAAGTGGAAATAATCCACAGTCCTCTGCGGTAATCGCACTTCTTTAGCGGGTTTTTAATACTTGTTTTCATCTCCATTATCTCGAAAACGTGCTGTCATGTTATGCACGGTAAAGCTTCACGGTACAAACTAAGGGATCTATTTAAGGTTCGTTTACTATAACCGTATACTAGTAACACAAGCCTTCGTTCGCTACGCTCTTATTCGACGTAAAACCTCACTGGATATATATCTAAACTGTTTAAAAAACATTTAACATGTGACACGTTTCCAGTTCTACTAATGGTAACATAAGGGCAACTATTTGCCTCGACACCGGTCCTTTAGTTGTGAGCATTCTCTGATAGGAATAGCCTATTTTTGCTTTTTTTATTGACTCAGTTGAAACATGTTACGCTGGACAACGTCTTCCAGTACAAGCAACAGGCACATTGAATGAAGGAAGAAAGCGGTTGAACGCGGTACATATATGTAAATCAGAAAAGTTCAGAAACTTTGGTGGAAGAGAATGACAATGAATATTCATGTACAAGCTTTGAAAATGCAGCAGAGTTTCGGAGAGACGTATTCATTGTACATTTATGCACTCATAGAAAATGTGGGAGAATCGTGAAGGGTGGCAATGAATATACAACTATTGACATTAGAGAATTTCGGAAAGACTTTGAGAGACAATCAATATTAATTTACAAATCACAAAAATTACTCAAAGCTGTGACACAATCCACACAGATGTTTCTATATATGTATAAATATATATATATATATATATATATAACTACAGACAGAACCGTTTCGGCCTTATGGGCCTCATCAGTGTAGTGCTGATGATCAGGATGAAAGTAACTGTTATTTACAGTCACCTTTGATGCCTCACAAATGTGGATATATATATATATATATATATATACAGTATATCTTGAAAATAAAAGCAGATTTTTGAGAAGATGCAAATGAATCATTATACATGTAAACACATCATAAAATATAGGACACCCTTAAGAATGACAATCAGTGCATTGACGTATGCACAACAGCAGTTTGAAAATTTAGTGAAAATTTGAATGTACTCAATCAGTGTACATATACACATTATAAAATTTAGAATTTCCTTGAAGGGACACAGTCAATACATAAATATACAAACATTAGGAAATTCAGTAAAGCCTTGTAGGGACACAAGCAATTTACATGCGTAGACGTTAAGAAATTTGGCAGAGTCTTGTAGAGACACAATCAATATAAATGCCAAGACATTAAAAAATTTAGCATAGTCTGGTAGGAACCGACGCAATCAATATACATGTACATGCGCCGAAAAATGTAGGAGGGACATGAAGTTTGAAAATGAATATAAATGTATAAAACTAAGAAAATGTCAGTAGAAGATTCGAGAAAGGAGACAATCAATATACCTGTACACACACCACAGAATTTAACAGATCGTTGGATAGACACAGTCATTAATGTATGAGATCATCAATCATCAAAAATTAAATCTACCAGATCTTTGGAGGGAGCTGAGATAGTCAATATTCCAGTGCACATTTAAGCACTAGAAAATTTGGCAGATTGTCGGAGTGACTGAATTCGTGTACACAACTCAGAGTACAGCTAAGACATGCAGCAGGGAAAGGTTCGCTACATTGAAAAACCTAAGAAAGTGTAGTGGGGGGATATTTCTTGGGATGCGGAGACAAACACACACAGCCACAGACGTGAATGCGCATGTACACTGCATATATGCACACCCACACATATATAAACTGCTACTTCAAAGGCGCGTTCAGCCCACTTTAAAAACAACGGGTTGTCCCTCTCTCTGTGCCGTCTTCTTCGGGCTATGTAACGTGAATCTGGTTTCTCGAACGTAATCGGGAGCGTCATATTAACGGATGCGACCAAAATAGTAAATGTATGATCGAACTTGGTACCAGTAAGAGTTCTCTGCGACTCAAATTACTTGGCTTGATTACATTTGTACTTACCGTGGCGTGGACAGCATGTGTTAAAGTAGACATCACAACAACATAGGTGATAACAAACTTAAGAGATTGTACTTGGCGAGATTTCAACGCACAAGTTGTCTACAGATAAGTCAGTCGGGCAAAAACAATCGAAGTCTGTCACGAATTTTCCTCTTAAAAACATGAAAACTACCATTTAAACTATTGGTTAACTTGTTGTTTTTTTTTTGTTTTACCGTACTTCTGTTTTACATTTATCACTTGTAAGATTTTTAATGAAATATTTTTACAGAGGTTGCCTGTCGATTGTTATTTGACCTTCGACTTTGTCACGCAGTTGTTTTTAACCGTCAAAATTTTCCCTTTCTGTAGATTTCCGAACTCTAAATTATCAGCTCGAACTCCTAGCTCCTCATTTTCAACTTAAAAAAAGCGTCCTCAATTTACCTTCCGCTTTCAAAAACAAGGAAAATGGGAGGACAAGGATCGGACGTAAATATTTAATAAATTCAACTGATTAAAAGATAAGCATTGGCTTTAAGTATTTGAATGAGATAGAAGTTTTAGCCTCCTGTGTTTCGCTCGTGCCTAGATGTTGTGACGAAATCTGCCAAGACCATCTGGCTTCAGTAGTTTTGTCGAGCTGTAAGGCAAACAGGATGGTTTAACTTTGAAGAACTTTCTCACTGAAACCTGACCTACCGCGTCGAATTAAGCAATGTGGGAAAACACCCCATGATGGGAAACGCAATGTATGTATAAACATTGGAAACGTTTGAGCTGTTCGCTCAAAGAATTCTTGTTTGAGAAAGAGTCATGGGCATTTAACTGTTTAAGATCGCAAACACTCTGCAACTAGATAAACGGCGCCTCAGAGATAAAGGCTTCTCTCTCTGACTCTTTTATTTGTACTCCATGATAAATTAGTTCCTGTTTTCGTCTTTAGGATGGATGCCATACACATACTTACCCATGTTGCTGCTTGGCTGATCCTTTTAATCAGCACGTTCGGAAACGTCACGCTTATTGTAGCGTTAATAAAACATTTTAGAAAATCATCGAATGGATATATTTTTCTGATGTTCAATTTAGCTGTGGCCGACCTTCTTCTTGTGTACTCTTCAATTCCTTTCAACTTCGTCGAGAAGCTTCGAGAGCCAGTTTTTCCGTTTGGTGGACCACTCTGTAAGCTCCTGTGGCCATTTCAGACCTCTGTGGCAATGACTTCGATTTTCACGGTAGCTGCGTTGAGCTGTCAGCGTTATCTAATGGTAGTAAGGCCGACCAAGAACTATCAAAAAGGGAATGCAGTAACAATCTCATTCGTTCTGGCTATACTTTGGATCTTTCCTGCTATTCTGGCCGCCCTGCCTCATGCATTTTCTTTGGAACTCGGCGACGACAAGGTGTGCCGGGAGACGTGGTCCAGTCGACACAAACAATGTTTTACTGTCTATCTCACATCCATACAGTATGTACTCCCTTTTGGGGTGATAGCATTGTGCAATGGACGAGCAGTGATTGAGTTAAAAAAGTAAGTAAAATGGTTGCTTACGGAGTTACGCAGCCAGTTGGCGCGCAAATTTTGATCAGGCATAAGCTTGGGGAAATTCGCGTCACTCATCCTTCTACTTTTTTTAAGGTACTGGTTTGTATCCGGGAAATTTATCTTAAAATGTTTCACAACTGATATTCGATTTCCATGGGAATAAACAACTTGGCCCTGTTACCGCTTTAGACCAAACATTTTCGCTCTTCGGCAACTGATATGTGAGGTATTAAGGTAAACGTAGATTGGCAATCAGAAAAAGAATGCGAAAATTAAGAGGACTATATTCACGTTAAACTTCAACATGAAGTCACTCAGCGGCCAGGCGGGGTACAATTCAGGTTATAATTGACCACTGCAGAAAACCCGGAAAAAAAGACTGGGTTCTGGGTCGTTGTAAATCGTTAGAAGAACACTACTCCTTTAGGGTACCTAGAACCCAGTCTTTTCGGGGTTTCTGGAGCGATCAATTCACGAGATTTATCACTCATTAACTCATTATTGTCCAAGAAGATTGAAATAATTAGTCAAAAACTTTTGATTAACTTCATGTCACATACTACCCACACAAAAAACACTTTTCGGACTCACTTTTTGATACAGATTTCAAAAAACGTTGTTTGAATAGGAAATTCGAAGAGGAAGGGGGGTCAAAATAACGAAAGTTTCCATCGTACACTGGTCACGGGTATTCGCGGGCTCGGACGAAATAGAGTTAAGGCATATAATGATATGAAAGTAGAGTGCTAAGTCGGCAGTATTGAACGGCTTGCGGATAATCAAAAGCTTGGGGAAACTGCGGGAACTTAAGAATGGTTAAACTGTACGTTTCGAGCGAAAGCCCTTCGTCGGAGTGAAACGTCAGTTTAACCATTCTTAAGTTCCGGCAGTTTCCCAAACCTTTTGATTATCTTTAAGGAACATAAACCAGTTGATGGTGGATATTGAATTTCTCACAAAACGTGTAAACCAAAATTCTTTAAAAAAAGAAACAGTTACTTTTGTATCTCGTCGTGTGCGATTAACGCTCAGAGATCAAATAAAACAATGGCAAAATTGCGGAGGCAAATGTAGGAGGGACGAATTAAAAGTGAAATCAAGACGCAAAGGCCTTCCTCAGACCAAAACAACGAGTTTCGGAATTGAACTCCTTCCTGTCCGTATAGGTCCCCAGTGACCTATGGAGACTTTAGTATTTAACTCTGGCTAACGCCAGACGATTTTACTCGACAAGAGGAAGTCCTCGGACAGGAAAGAGTTAAATCATCAGTTGGATAGGTTTGTTAAGAGATCGGTTATTTTCCTCACAATGGGACAAGACACGTTTGAAAAAAAAACAACTGTTGTGTTTTATCAGCTTTGTGTTTGTAGCATGGCTCGAATTTTCATTTAATTGCTTTTAGACATGACATTTACCGTGAAAACTTCGCCATCCTCCACGCCTCGATTCTGATACGTCATAGGAACGTCGTGCGCATGCTTGTATGCATTGTTGCAGTTTTCGCGTTCTTCTGGTTTCCAGGACAGCTAACCTGGTTGGTTGTAACTTTCACGGGAGCTAGCAAAAAATTGCAGACATTGCTGGAGATCTCTTATCTGTTTCTATTTGCAAACTCGGCCTTAAATCCGCTCATATTTTTCGCATACAACGACGAATATTGCAGTAAAGGCTTCTTGCTTTTGAAGGATGTTAGAAAGCTAACCAGTCGATACCGTAAACGGTCAACAAAGAATTGCGGTAGAACAAGGCCTGAAAATGCGCAAATGCTGTCCTATGTATGAAATAAATTCTCGGTTAATTCTTTCATGCCGGAGTAGGCATAATACGCGTAAATTTCACGCGTAATCTAATAGAGGCAATAATTTCACGCATAATCTGATAGAGACAGGACTAATACTGCATGAAGATTTTATCTCGCGTGAAAGGTAGACAAGTTTTGAACCGTCTGATCAGTCCAAGTCTCTGATTCATCTTGGTTATGAGATTATTAAAAGGTTCATGCCACGTTAGGTCCTCACTAAGTGTAACATTGAGGTGTTTAAATGACCGACCTCGCTTGGTTTGTCGGCTATTGATGTTGATCATTAAGGTGGAGATTGATCTCGACTTCCTATTACATGCAAGGATAAGAAACTTTATTTTTCCGTAGTTAACTGCGGGAACGTTATCGTTGAGCCACTTATACGTGATCTGACAGCAAACAAAAGGCCTGGGACTAGCAGTAGCTTCAGCTCTTTCGTCTGTCGTAACCTTCTGTGTCTGGTGACATTTCGTGTCAATGTTCAATAAACGGAAAGGTATTTCCATTACGAATTTAAGAACAGAATCTAGCATAGTTCATGAGATATTAACTAACTTAAACCGGAGATGGATATCTTTTACAACCAGTCCACTTTCGTATTTCCAGATAACCTGGTAAATAATGCTTTCAAATCTGGATTTACATTGCTTGTGAAGTGGTAAAGTAGGTTATCATTTGTGTACAGAACTGATTCACATAAGTAAGGCATTTACATAAGTCGTTTATGTAATATATATGAGCGGTCAAACTGTATGAGGATTTACAAGGCGAGCCGTAATAAATCCGACACAGTTGGGAAGAAAATACTGATATTATTTATCCACCGAATACTGATGAAGGTTTTTGTTTACGAACTACTTTGGGGATACGAAGCATTTGAGTCAAGAATTTACATGAATTTACATGCAGGATCGTCCTAATTTACATGCATTATTTCGAAGGAATTCATCGAAATGTAAATTAGGACGATCCTGCACTAATTTCTTTTGTTTCTCTCTTATCAATTATTAATGCATTGGATAAGTATATCAACGACTTACCTGAAATATAGCCGTAAGTATGTGATTATAGCTACAACTGTAACTATGATTATAACATTTATATTATGACAATTAATAATACTAATTGTAATGAAAGTAATTGTATAATAATTACGATATCTATGTACAAATTAGAATGACAGATTAATCCAATTGGGTGTTTCGTACATTTGTTATCGATAACGTTGATATAAAATCTTAGAAGCACGTAAATTATAATCACCTTGGTTGCCATTATAATCTTGATAATAAGTACATTTCAGATATAAGTTATTTGAACATTTGTTTAAATAAACTTAATCTTATGCCGTACTCAGCATTCAATGTTCCACTTATTTCGTAAATCCCCTTGAAATACTTCATCGAATGCATGGTATGACAAACTCGGGTACAGCGCATAAGGCAAGCTGGTTAATCAATCGGAAGCGTAATAACGCGACTTAACATTCCATGTACTGGTCAACTGCTGTTAAATTCATTATTCTTCCCATACTTTTCACGCTCTGCTTCAGGTATGTGATATTTGTTTTTCAGTAAATTGGATTGTTTCGTTGCTAAAGAAACCTGTAACCTGAAGTACTTCTCTTGGTACTCAACTATGTTTTTCTTGCACTGCTCTCAGCCTATTTTTCCATGTAAGTCATGAAATCCTTTGTCGAAATTACCAACGTTGATTAACCCTTACACATCAATACACACGAGTATTGTGGTTTCTAAAAGTATTAAAAGAACAGTCAGAATTCATTTGAAAATTACTATATATAAAAATAAAATGTGGTTGACTCTGACTAAAAATTGTATCACAAGACGTTTCGACTGGAAATCGCCGCCCTTCTTGAGTCAAAAGAAGTGAAAGGCCGGTTCTTTAAAAACATCTATATATATTTCTAAAACTCATCAACAATTCATGAGGAAAATTGAAAAGAAATTAAGGTTTAATCAATTTCTGTATACCCCGATACAGAACCGATTAAATAAACATCAGTTCTGTATCACATTTACAGACACTGATGTATTATTAATCAGTTCTGTATCACATTTACAG
>JBAHVQ010183354.1:0-15909 GCA_036872915.1 Nanipora kamurai | reverse complement strand
CTCTACTTGTCCGGTATGGTTCGTCACTCGGAGTAGCACTAACATCATTATTCTTCACCCGAGTTCATCTTCTACTCGAACCAAGTTAATCATTTGTTCTTTATTGTTCCTGCATCAAGTGCTTAGTGAAAGAAGGAAAAGTTTTGCCAAGATAAGAACAAACAAAGGTCAAGACACGTTACACAAATACCACAATGTATCATTGCACACCCAGAGCCTCAACTTCATTCTTTTTAATTCGATGGAAAAAAGAAAAAAGCTCAGAACAATGAGCCAAACTGAACAGAATTCAAAAGAATGAGATTAAGGAAGCACTTGCGAAAATCAACACTGATCAGGTTATCGTCCCAAGTGATTGCACCAAATATATACAGGCACCAGATGTCAGTTGGAATAAACCATTGAAAGCGTTAGTCGCTGAGAAGTATGATCAGTTGATGGCTGCCGGAGTTTAGGGTTATATACAGAGAATGTAGAGGCTGGAAACATGCGCTAAATTTAGCTTTTTATGGCTCTGAAGATTCTACGATTTATTGTTTCAAACAGAGCAATTAAAATCGCAGCTTCGTGTATTAAACAAAGCAAGGATGGATTAAACAGCGGGACTGATATTGACTTTGAGAACTACGTACAAATGTTTCTGTTGTCATTCTTTTCTCGACCATTTTTTCTATACAAATAGTAAAGCTTTACAGTTTTAAAAAACCTTACAAATTAAATAAACGCCTCTCTTTAATAAACACTCCCTACCCAATAAACGCCCCTCTAAAATTGCAAAATTTGATAAATTCCGCGGGCATTTATTAGATCATTTGCCGTATACTCCATCAGTTTTCTGTCAATCCTGACCATCCTGTACAACACCAATTCGATGAAATGAGTAATTCTCCTTGAAATTACTACAGAATCACAGTCAATATTTTTGCGGTTCCATGAGTTGACGTCGCTTCCGGTAAGTAGTTACCCGCTGTTTTTTCTCCGGTCAAGTCTACAAACCGCCAAGTTTAGCAATGAAAAAATGGCAACAAGATGGCACTTTAACTGAAGACAATACGAACCAATTTTCTTCAAAATATCTCAAAGATTCGAAATTCAAAAAAAAAAAATTAAAACTATTCAAAATCATATGCTGGGCTTTGATATTCCTAACAAGATTACGCTTTCCGCCTGGTTCTTCAATTGCCACTGTTTTATTGTTATTGTGAATAAACCGTTCCTCCGTATACTATGCTGGGCTCTTATATTTATCACGATACTTTGGAGGAAGGTTAACTTGTAAACATATTTAGGCTTTCAGGTAAACTACTCTATCTAGTTACGTTTATACTTTCAGAACGAACTTGCTCGTTTTTCAGGCTTTGACAAAAGCGTTTCTTTCGGCACAGCACTTACATTCGTTTGAATTCTAAAGATGCTCGGTATTACAGTATCAACAGCACCAAAGCTGCTGTATTTACACCTTTAAAATTATAGAACGTATCAAAAAAATTGATACGATACGATACGATACGATAGACAAACAAGAACGTAATAAGCTTACGTACCAGTCATCCACTGTTTCTCATCCTTCTAAAAGACCCAACAGTACTTCTAAGCACTTTTCGTCCCCAATTCATTTGTCTAGTGTACCAGGAAATGCAATCTTCGTCGGCCAAAGGTTATCTATACCGTGGCTGGATGCAATTCGCCAGCTTGCATCATTGGCATAAATCCCTTACGATATCCATAAATCTGCCTTTTTGGGGTCTTTTTTACGGTAATCCGTAAATCCCTTACTTCTGTATTCAGTCGTTCCTACTTTGACTTTATTTCCCGCAGCGACTAGTTACCTGTAATTTTTCTCCTGCTCACGTCATGAAAAAACCTGCCAAATCGCCAACTTTGACCCTAAGATTAAGTTTGGAAGCCAGGATATATTACATTTTTACTCAAAAAAGGCAAAGAATGCGAATACGTAAAATCCTCAAGCGTGAGATTCATCAAAGCAGAATCATGACGAAAATCCAGAAATCAAACGTACCCTTCCCTGATTAAAAACAGAATTTAGTTCATGATTGAATAGATTTTATGTGATGTGTCACGGTGCTTTTTTTCGACTTAAATTATTTATCCTCCATCGGTACAAAAGGTGTTGACCATCTTTAAAAAGTCACAGGGGAATTCCGAGCCTTAGATTTTGATTGTTTGAAACTCTACACCACGCCTAGATACGTATACAGGTCAGCGGGGGATCTAAATTTAGCGAAACAAGTCAGAGGACTAAGGTAAAAATTTCAAAGAATGATGACATTCGGTCCAGTAACTCGGCGATTAGGTTTATTAACGCCAGTTCCGTACTTACATCCAAAGAATAGAAAATTCAAATCGGGTGCTTGGTAAAGAACGTTAGTAAAATAACTCAGCGTGCATCAGCATAGATTTTGCCCAAAAAAGCAATCAATTTTCCTGATCTGATGACATCCGGCGATTCCGATTGGTCTAGAAATGGCCATTTGTGAGAGCTGATTGGTTTAGATGTTTTGCCTGATCTGCGCCGACTTAGCTAATATGATCGATCTAGATTTGGTCAGATACGAACGCTGATCGGTCCAGAATTTCTTCCTGATCTACCTCCATTTGGGAGGTCTGAATTGTCAAGACTTTAGCCTTGTTACTTGTTGCTACGGCTTCCTCTAGTATGTGAGATCGTGTTTCTTGTGATTTGAAAGGTTGAGGGATTGTTCCATGTACTAAATTGTAGACTGTCTTTGCAAAATTGGCATGACCTTATCCAGAGATTTCGGCGCCAATGCCGCGAAGGTATATATTCCTGAATATGTCAGGGACGACAGCTGGTAATACAGCAATGGCTATTAGGTAATGATTTGATTGTTGTATAATTTTACTGATAGAAAAGAACAAACGTCATCAAGAAAGTCTTGAAGAAAGTTAACAAACACATAAAGTTCCGGATCGGAATCATTGAGTTAGTTTCATGTTATATGGTCCTTTCAAGTGTGCGTGTGGATGCGTCATGTTGAATAAGTGTCAAGCCCAGTTTAGACGTTGAAGTTCAATCAACATTTAAACCGTCGCACTTACCGACGGAGATGAAACCTCGATTTAGACGTTGAAGTTCCGCCGCATTTAATTTGTCATATACAATGCATAAATTATTATAATTTCCTTTTCTACCCCACAATGCAAAGTTTTATTCTTCGTGGTTTCTAGGAAGGGTAATTTTGAATATTGTTTCTAAGCAGTAACCTTCCTTTATATGCGTATCAGAAAAAAATATTATTGTATTTTGTGCCAAGTTCCCGTTTGTAATCGTCCTGATTGTTCTGTGCCTGAAATAAATGATGATGTTGATGGGTGCCAGGTTGACATATGATCATTAAGAATCTGAAGATGAAAACTCCGCCAAAGATCCCAAAGGAAAAGAAAGAAATCAAATGGAAAGAAATCATTACAGTTGAATTCTACGAGGAAATGATCATAATAGTATCAACATATTATTGTTAATAATGATAATCTGAAACGAAAGCTGTTATCAACAAGTTTTGACACAGGTAAAGCAGGGGGAACCTACGTCCCAGTTCACATTCCTCAAATCAAAATAAAGTATAAGTGGTGTTTCAGCTCCTGTGTGAAAGCTGCGTTAACAATCCAAACAGCGACAGGCATAAAACATTCCACTGAGGACTAAGGGTATGGGTTTTGATTCCAGGCCTTGTTCCCATCGATAAAGTGCCGCCACTCGTGCCAGGCACACCAAGCTATTGAGAAATCATCCATTGATTTCACGAATACGTTCAAGAGATGAAGAGAATGAACTTCATTCAGACAAAGAGAATGACCCAAAAGCGAACGAAAATAAACCGAGAGCACGCCAATTATTTTTTCCTTCAAGAAAAAGGAAAAAAAGAGAAAAAGACTACAGAAGGTCATAGAAAAGGTGATTAAGACTAATTCAACAAGTGAACTTTTGCAATTTATGAAAGAAGATCTGGAATATCTCGACATCATGCGCTGAGATACTTAAAGCTACTGATTAGCACGCAACGTAATCAACCCACCACTTCAAATTCCCCCTACATAAATCACCAACTAACATGGCAGCCAGAGCAATCGGTTCCAAACTCACACCTTTATCATGGAACACCTCCTCACGCATGAAGGCACTTCCAATCCCATGCCCCCTCAACTCCACCATTACGCTACATACAAATGGAAAATTCTTATTAAGTGGAGAGAGGATGTATAAAGCAAAAGTTGTGAACTGCGCGTCTAAATTGAAAAGTTACGACTTCCGTCGCATTACGGTGGCATTGAATGCGATATTATAAGTGCGAAGGAACTTCAGCGTCCAAACTGGACCTTAGCTGTCGACGTGTCGCGTAGATAATAGAATTTGTCATCATGACGTTCGACAGAGCCTATTGTCAGATTCGTATGGTGGTGAAACAATCTTATTTAATTCAGAGGTCTCAGACTAAGGAAAACAGTTACACGTATCTCTGCACATGTCTGAAGACTTTAAGTGCAGTCAAATAATTGTAGAAGTCGTTTCCTTATAAATTCTCCTAGTTCGTTTTTTTGGCTATATTATATAATAATGATATATAATGCACAGGGCTGCATTGAAGAACACTGTGGTGATATGGGACCTCTGTTGAAATATGGTAATTATAATTAATATATTATTGTGGTGGTTGATAAGCTGAATAAGTTTATAAATTCTAACTGAAATTAAAAGTGGCTAGGAAACGATTTTCAGTAAGCATGTTTTAGCACCGAATATTTTTCTACATAGATAACCACTTTCGTATACGCTGAACACGATTTGGTAGAGTTCCCGCGGCAGCAACCCACAGTATCTTGGTATCTGTGTGATTCATTTTCAGGGTCAATGAAAGAAAACCAAAGGTTTAACCTAAGCTACTCTGCAGAAAATAACGGAGAGGATGAAGCTCGGATGTAGTTTGCTTGGAACATATGAAAATTTTACCAAACATTGGCAATAAATCGTTCAAGTTTACGCTTGGAATCATCTCGCATTTTATCGAAATTACACGGACGTAGATAATATCCAAAGAGAAATATATCTTTACTGAATGCTAGAACAAAGACTTCGAGTGGAATCAGCGAAAATATAGTAGAACAAAGTCAGGAGGAGTATCTCCAACCATATTAAGGTTTGGTAAGTTGGGACAAGTCGTATTGAGCTAAGATGCATTTGAAAGTTTTCCTTCCATGGAACACGTACCTTAGTTACCAAATTTAGTGGGCACTTTTGAAGGTCCATTGAAAAACTGATGGAATATTTTAGGGCTAGTAAATCCCTGGTTTACTTTTGCAGGGTATTAAGTTGGGGCTCGTACATACTTATGGTAAATGAGTTTCCAGATGCTAGAAGTGTCATAAACTGTAGCTGTAAGTTATATGCTTACAAAATTTACTAGATTACTTGATTACTTTATTACTTACAAAACTACAATAATTGCAATAAATAGCCTCCTTTCAGTTGGGAAATAAAGAGATATTTATAAAATGAAAGTTAGAAAAATACAGACGTACAGCGTATATAGGGGTTTGACTAAGGGGTATTTAGAAGGAAGGCAGTTAACTTCTGCAATAAGGCAGAATATTTTTAAGTGCTGTTTAGGGCAAAATCAGTTGTTTGTTATAATTTTTCTTTACAGACAGAAACAGTAAGGAAATTAATTGCTTGTTTGAGTTTAAAAACATAGCTCAATGTAAGACAAGCTAAGAAACTGTTTGTCTTCAGTAAGCTACTACAGTAGCTCATCCTATTTCAGAATTTGTATAACTGGATAGTCAATTGTTATAATGAATGATTTGCTCGCAAATATCGCAATAAAAACTGTCCGCCGATAAAAAGCACAACTCTCGTTTATTTCTTTTTCCCCATTATGTACATCCACTATCTAGACTACGCCCTGTTTTAATAAAGTTAATGTAAAAATATAGGCAGTTCTTTACATCAATAACCAATTTCTTGATTGTCAAAATTTGCATGCATGTAATTCTGAACGCAAGTGCTTTCTTGTATATGGTTTATATCTACGATTATTTCAGTGTGCCTTTATAACCACAGACCAAAAGTTTCAACAATTACTGCAGTTTCTCATAAATATTGTAAGCTTTGAATTTAGCGTCTTCAGTCACAGTATCAATATTTTTTTTAGCATTTGGTAAAGAAATATGATCTTATACTATATCTCTATACCTCTATACAACTACATTATACTATACAATTTTACCTCTGTGTTATTTCAAGTATTATTATAGAACATGAGACAATTGTAGTAGATGCCGGCAGAAACTGCAACGATTTATTGCAATCTTTGACCCAGACAATGAATCACACAGACACCAAGAACGTCTTCAATACTTTTTCTGCATCTCGAAATAAGGGGAAAACAAAGTCTCGTTTGGTCACATCAGCCTAAACTCTACCTTTGAAAACGACCCTCAGTACCAGTCTTCACCAGCTGTCCTAACAGTATTTTAGGTTGCGAGGAGACTTTGATGAGGTGATCTACTACAAACAACAGCAAAATCAATTTCAAATGGCGGACCCTATTTCAAGCAACGTATGACCCAACAAATGAAAACCAGATTACACGCAACCGGCATTTTGAACTTCTGACCAACAGGTATTAATCATCTAATTTGAGCAACTAATCCACATTCATTTTCTGTAGTAAGTCTCACTGACAATTTCAAGTCTTCAAACTTCCTCCCAAAAAATCATTTTTCTGCTGTCATTGGAATCACAAATATTGGACTCGTGGTACAGGTGGAAGGCAAACCTAAATGCCTTGAAAGCTTTTTCACCATGGTCTCACTAATCACAACTCCTACATCTTCTGTCGAAACCTTGTTCGTTTTACTTTGTTTTCTTTATAGGCTTTTCACCTTTTGCTTTTCCTCTGTTCAATACCTCTGATACCATTCGTTTCAGACTTTCGGCAGCCCTTTGATATACTTATACAACGATTCCATAGAATGTTGCCCCCTCCACTCTTCAGTGACGTATTGTATCAGGAATTCCTTTTTCCAGGCCTCTCCTGGCCTTCGTAATTCTAAGGGAACAATGCCCTACTGTTGGTTTGCAATTGATGGCATAGTGGCCATGTAACGTTGGAAGAACTTTAACAAAAGAATCCTGTTAACAACTACTGTATTTTACGTAAGTTTTTCCTCGAAAATGACCGCCGTATCATTGGCATCTGAACCTCAAGAAATTGATTCCATACCATTAATTCTGGCATGTTTACATATATCCTTTACAACAATTACTGGTGTGTCGTGGCCAACAGGAACCTTTCAAAACCACATACAGTTAGGGTCAATCTCATGTGTCGTTGTGTTTTGTAGCAGGACTAAAATACAAAAATTACTGTACTGTGCAGGTAACTACTTCCTTGATTTAATTCAATTAGAAAACAATTTACTCATAATTTACTTGAAATGTACTCCTTGTACAAACAAACCATACATTTCGATGAAACGCTTTGAATAATTGACATGATGTTCCACTTTCTTTGGCTTCCACGTTTGGTCTTTCAGCCCACCTTGGCAATTCTTTTCCTCAAACCAGTGGTAAATAAACCTTTCGAGCTCATTAATAGGTCATGAAGAAAATACAAAAGAAATTAGCACTTAAACGCTATTTTGATACCACCGACGATAAAACACTCGAATAAATTAACCACCCTTTGACCTCTATTTTCCTCGAAAATATTGGTTAATTTGAATGGAAAACCGTTCGAGTTTTCCATGGAACATTTCTGAGATGATCAAGACATGAACTTGATGTTTGAAAGTATCTCAAGAGAAATTAACTCCTTTAAATATAAAATTGTATACCCTGCTCTTCACAACGAGTTTGATAATATAAACCAAGACGGTCTAACTTTAATATCAAAACATATGTGCTTTAATATCAAACCACGTTGTGCGTTTGATGTTAGAACACGTCTGTAATACGACGATGTTATCAAAGTCACAGCGAAGAGAAAACAAGAGTCGACTTTTCTTTAGATTCTCTAAAACTTACAATTTTGTGGTGTTTGTTTGAGAAACCATGTAAAGAAGTTGTTTTTCATGTTTCATCAGGGGATTCAAACACTCGGAAACAATAAAAACATTTTGACCTGCTGCCCTGCGTTTTTATCATGTTTCGTTGTGTTTTGAATCCCCTAATTTAACACTGGAACTCGCTCTTTGGATGTAACTACTCCTCACATCCATCACTCGATGTACTTAGTGGTGGCTGATCATAGTTTTAGCGATCTGTGCTTTTTCCACTGCATAGAGAAAGGTTAAAATACCATGGTGTTTAACAACATGTACCTTCAGTGTCGACTTCCCAAACAATCCCTTGTTCCACAGCAAAAGTTCATCTTCTTTGCTAAAACTTTCAGCTTGTTTTTTAACAATCGCAACCACAATGAATGTCAGTCGCTTGATCTCGGCTTCAAGGTTATCCCTGAATTGCTTGAATTTTCTGCTAAAGAATAAATATAACTCGGGACAATCCTCTTCTCTACAGTATCGTTGCATCCCACAGTGAAGTTGGTGGAGTGTGTTTAAAGGGTAGATCTCTCCTGGAGGAATCTTTTTCCCGAACTTCCATTACAACTTTCATCAGTCAGCGACAAAGTTCATCATTTTCCACGTCCAGAATATCCGTTGGTTCAGAATCGTAGCGCTTAGCACGTGTATCACCACGAGAATGAGTGTTTCTCTCGACAGCCCAATCTTTCCAAATAGAAAAAATAGGCACTTGATAGAAAATCGTGTGTTTTTTGGCATTCTTTCTTCAACTCTCTTTTTCACTTATTCGTCGTCTAAAACCTTGAAACGACGCTCATTTAATTCAGGTACGCACGCTTTAAGTTCCGATTCCTCTTTAAATTCCACATTTTCAGCCTTTACTTCGAAAAACGTTTGGAACTTTGGTACAGTGCCAGGAATCAAACTCTGGATCACCCAAAATTCCTGATCAGTTGACTTCTTGTCGTACATCTTCGTCTCCTCGACAACATCATACCTTAATAAACTTCCCTAAAATATAATCCGAATAACCCAGGTTGTCTTTTTCTATTACAAATTCGCTCATACATATTCAAAACCACAAACAAATTCTAAATTTTATAATATCACTAGAAATGATTTCACCATAACAACAGCTGTAAGTTTATGAACTTTTAACATTTAGCAAGGACTCCACATTGTGACACGGTCAGGTAGGACAACACACGAAGGATATAGAGGGATAGTGGCAGTGCACTCAGCGTTAGGGTAAGTTTCTCTCACCTCTGTGACTAGGTTTCAATTCCTGACTCCGTACAGTTTTCTGATTAAAGTTATTTTTTGACAATAATGTGAAAAGAGTGTTGTCCACTTTGACTCTACCGTGCATCGCAGGTTTTTTTTGGTACTCCGATTTCCTCCTGTAGTATCATTACAGTGATGAAGGGTGGCCCTAGTTGGACCACTAGGGAGAACAACTCAGGCAGCTGATAGTTACCCAGAATAAATAAAGGGAGCTAATATAAATACATATTTGTGTGTAAACAAATTAATAAATATATTAATATATTAATAAATAAATAAGGGGATAAATTAATAATAGTGTAAGCTCCCTAGATGAGCAGTTTTTCTACTCTAGGAGGAAACACAAATAATCTATAAGTTTAAATTTAAAAAAAATTAAAATAAAGAGGATAAATTGAAAAATTCTTATACATCGTGTGTGGGATGATATTTAAGGTCGAAGCGCTTGAATGATGAGATTTGTTATTTCAAATACGAACACCTGATCCACAGATGATTCAGGTTGTGTTTAAAAACCCAGTAACTGTGTTTTATGTAATATTTAAAAAACGAGTAGGAGTGTTTTATCGGATATAACACATGAGGCGAGAGCCGAGTGTTTTGGGTCCGATAAAACACGAACTACGAGTTTTTTGAATGGCTTCAAAAACGAACCCCTCAACACGCCAATCTACGAAGAAAGTTTGAAAATTGATGGTTTCTAAGCCGAGAAAATTCGACAAGGAAAACGAGCGTATCTTTTTCACATATAAAGACACGACACACTTATGGTTTTCCTTTGTGTTTTCCTCGTGAATTATTAATGAGTTTTTGAAGGAGTTTTAAACTTCGAGCGAGTAGCGCGAAAACACCGCTTGCTGAAAGCTCTTCTGCCGTTATTGGTTAATCGGTCCATGTTTTGAAGCTAACAAATCATTGTGCTCATTAGGATGAAAATTTCAGGTAGAGCTCCATGTTTAAGGTCCAAAATTTCCATTAGTTTACTTAGTTAGTAATTAAATTTAATACAAATTCAGAGTTGCAAGATGCTAACCAATGGTTTTTTGGTTTTCCCTCTGAGACTCAGAATTCAAATCCGCCTACCGGTGGTATCCTGCCAACTTCTTCCGCTGGTGGACTAAATCATAGAGTTGCCAAACATATTTTCCTTGACTTCATTCGTTGCGATTTTCTAAATTTCATAAACTTTTGTCTCGTTATGCTTTCATGTTTTGTTATTTTATCGTATGTCCTTTTGTGTTGTTTAGCAGGAATTGAAATCAATAGATGAAGTAATAGTTTTGATTTTGTTAATGAAGAATTTTTTTTCTTGAAAGATATCGTTGAGCTAAATTTTTTGAAATTTCCGGAAGAAGTCGTCACAAAGAAGCAAGGAGAATGTTTGCTCGAGGAAATTGGTGCAAATGGGTCACCAAAGCCTATCGTTCGCTGTTGGAAGTCAACCAAGTGGAAGCCGAAACAAATTGTTATCAAGAACAACTTAATAGCCATCTCCAGTTTAACATTTTCTAGAGATAATGGGACCAGATTTAAATGCAACGCATCAAACTCAATTAGCTATATTGCTAGAAACTTTTCAGTGATTGTTCTGGGTAAGTAATTAACAGAGAAGTAGTATATATCGTATTATCACTTAATTATCAGCCTGTCGACAATATCGGGAATTTGAATGCTGCGTTGTGATTGGTCAGTTCTGGTTGTTATAAAGGGTTTAAGAGATCAATAATTCCAAAAGTACATGGAGCTTTCCTGTGGAGACTTAGAGAGAATTGAAACACAAAATGCGAGGAATTCAAGCAAAAACTCTCTGCCTCACCTCTTACTCTGATGAAGTACTTTTGTACTAAACATCTGTATTTCTTGCAGTTAACACCTTTTAGTATTTTATGTAGATCTTAAAGAGCGACCATTGCAAAAAAAAGTGTTTTTTGGTTTCCATTTTATTTAAATTTTTTGGAACGTGAAGGATGGCGTTCTTAGTTTGTCCATATCTGATCTAGCTCCAGGGATATTTTGGTTTTGAAAAATTATGACCTGTGTTACTGCACATCAACTATCAATTAAAATTCTCAAAATGAGCAAAATGTCTGGAAGTAAGTAGTAGCAAGAAAAGTATTGAAAATTAGGACACACTAAAAAAAAAGGGTTACATTCAAAAAAAAACTTTGAAGATATTAAAAATGGTACTTTAGGTTTAAATACTCGAATGTTGTTTAGCCTACTCAAAGCCTAGTTTCTTTATTTTCTGTGGATTTTTTTTTAAAATGCTTTTATATTCGAGTTATTAGATAAAAAGAATAAAGGAATTTTTTGAAATTCAAACAAAATAGCTCTTTTTTAACATAATCAATATAAACTTTTTTTCAGTCGGTGATCACAAATTGCAATAAATTCCGTGTTTTCTAACTTTATTTACGGACACATATATCCGTTTCGAGTCAAACTGTAGGATAAATGTATCAAAACTTTATTAGATCAAAGACTGACAAGGTCCTTTATTCTCAAACATTGCAGTTAAAAATGTGTTTGTTAATAGCAAAGATTTCTTTCTTTTTAAAAAAATGCAAGGGCACCAAAACCAAAAGCCTTCCCAGTTCGTACTCCTGCCTTAAGTCGAGTAAATTGGTACACAGCAAAAAATCAATTTCTTATAAAAATTGAACTTTCTTATCTCAAGAAAGTATTTTCTTATTTTAAGATAATTATTTCTTAAGAAGCATTATTTTCTTAAGATAAGAAAATAGTTTCTTAAAATGAGAATTCTACTTCTTAAGAAGATTATTTTCTTACACAGCAAAAAACGATTTTCTTATTTTCAGAAAAAAACAACTTATTTTAAGAAAATTTTCTTAAAATAAGTCAAAAATTTCTTGGGAGAGTAATAAGAAACATTTCTTATTACTCTCCTTCGTAAGAAAATTTGTAAGAAATTTTTCTTATTACTCACGCAAGAAAATTGACTTATTTTAAGAAAATTTTCTTAAAATAAGTTGTTTTTTTTTCTGAAAATCAGAAAATCATTTTATGTTGTGTAAGAAACTAATCTTCTTAAGAAGCAGAATTCTGATTTTAAGAAACTATTTTCTTATCTTTAGAAAATAATGTTTCTTAAGAAATAATTGTCTTAAAATAAGAAAATATTTTCTTGAATTAAGAAAGTTCAATTTCTTAAGAAATTGATTTTTTGCTGTGTATTATGATTGGGGCTGCAGTTGAACGTACTACTTCGACTTCTGGGTAACTAGAGACGTCCAGTAGCAACTCTCCACTTCGAAGTGCACCCAAGACGTCCATGTGGACTATATGCCAAGGTTTTGGAGACATCGTGGACATTTTGAGAGGCATGGGAGGGTTGGCCGGTGTGACATGTTGACAAGGAATATAGGAATCTATTGTCTTCTTGACTGCACAATCAATGAATGGGAACCAGATTTTCTCTCTAATTAGCTACTTAGGTTTTGTTAAGCCTTGGCGGCCTTCATGAGAAATTTCTATGGCTCACTTTTTCAGTGCAGCGGGCATTACAATGCGTGTTGTCTTAAGGAGGAGGTCCTTATCTTTGCAGGCAGGTAGACGTTCCGTTCACTTTAGTGAGAGTTTTGGTTTCTTGGAGGACAATGTCAGGAAATTGATGTATTCTTCTGCTGCATTTTCATGGTGGTGGTTTTTTATGGTCTCAGTTGGGTGCCTGGACATGAAATAGGAGGAGTTGTCTTTTCCAGGGCGATATCATACTGTAAAACGATAATTTTGAAGAGGAAAGGACCACTTCTCACCAAGTGCTGGAGGTTTAGATTTTGGATTATTACAGATTAGTTCAAGTGGTTTGTGGTCTGTTAACAGTTCAAATTCTGCTCCATAAAGGTAGGTGTGGAACTTTTTCAAGGCCCAGATTATTGCTAGTGCTTCTCTTTCAGTTTAGTTGTATCCTGCTCAACAGGACTGAGCGTTCGACTCGCGTAAGCAATTATTTTGGAGTTCTCTTTGTCTGGTGCATGCTATTGCAAGATGGCATCAAAACTGGTGGGACTTGCATCCACACTAAGTTCGGTTTCCTTTCTGGTATCAAAATATGCCATTACTGGGGCTGAGGTGAGGGTTGTTCTCAATGTTTTCTAAGCATTTCCATGTACTGGTAACCATGCAAATTTTGTATCCTTTTTGTTAGTTCACGTAGAGGTGCATTTATGGTTGCGTAATTGACAATGTATTTCCAGCAATAGTTAGCCATTCCAAATAAGTTGCGAACTCCACTGACATTAGGCGGACGGGGGGCGTCTGTACCAAACATTTGAGGTACAACAATAATATTAAGATAAAACTTTAATCAAAAAATATAACAAAACTTTCTTGTCTCACTTATCACATATTCTTACTGCCTTCTCGTGTTCTGCTCCTCCCTGTTTGTCTCTTAGCAACAACAAATGAAGTCAAAAGTCACAACTCCCCTAAAAATTAAATGTTCTTAATTTTTATCAGTTCATTAAACTCAACAGTCAATCAAGTTCTACATGTCCTCTCTGCTAATGCTTGAAGTTTAATTCTTTCTTCTGCAGTTCTCGCTACCTGCCGTTTTTCTTTCTTAGGTTTCTCATTCTTGTCATTTTTCGGTTCTTCGGCTTTCTCGGTTTCTTTACTCCTTATTTCTAGTGGACACAACAACTGCAGTGGTCGTTCAATTTCGTGTCCATGATGTAACAGTTTAATTCCTCTGATTACTCCGTCCTTACATTTAATGTGTTTCAGTACTTTAGCTTTTCTCCATTCACCTCGGTTCTTCTCTTCACCATGTACGAGAACGATTTCCCCGATCTGTGGTGGAGATTGGGATTTAGATTTGTTCAAATGATGATATTCCAGAAGGCCATGAACATACTCATGCTCCCAGCGAGACCATGCGTGATTTCTAGCAGTTTTTAGGCGTCGATGCACTTGTGTCAACTCGTCATCTTCTGTCTCAGTATCCTCAAAAGTGTAAGCATCCTGACCCCACATTAACATATTTGGAGTAAGAAGCTTTTGCTCTCCATCTTCCTCAACATAAGTTAAAGGTCGATTGTTTAAGTATCGTTCGATATCCATAACAGTTACTTCCAGTTGCTGAAAGTTGAGGTAAGTTGTTCCGAGTGTTTTGTATAGGGTCTTCTTGATATCTTTTATCAATCTTTCATACATCCCTCCCCACCAAGGGGATTTTGCAAGGCTGAACTGCCACTTCAATTCTTGTTTAGCGAGATAATCTTGTAGCTTCCCACTTTTTCTGATGATCTTTATCCAAGTTGCTGTAGCTTGAAACACTTCAGCGTTGTCGGAAATCAGTCGTCTTGGTCAGGTTCTTCGTGTGATAAGAGCATTCAGCTTCCCCTGGTACTCCTCCGCGGTCTGGGTCTTCGTTACTTCGAGGTGCACAGCGCGCGTCGTGGCGCATGTGAATACAAGGATCTACGCTTTCCGGTTCTCTTGCTTGCTAATGGCATAAGTCAGCGGACCAGCGAAGTCAACTCCAGTATCTTCAAATGGTCGGCTCGCCTCTACTCGGAATTTCGGTAATGGTGCTGTTGGTGGAGCTGGGCACGGTTTGGTCGAAAATACTTTACATGAATTGCTACGCTTTATTTCCTTTTTCACCAGTGCTCTTCGGCGTGGAATCCACCAACTCTCTCTCATCGCTGACATTGTGTTGGCCACAAAAAGATGCTTGATCTGTTCATGAGTGTGCATAATCAATTTTCGAGTAAACAGGACTGTCGTTCAAGAATGTGGGAGTGTCGCCTGAAATTCTCCCCACACATTTCAAGACTCCCGTGGCTTTGTCTTTCTGAAAGTGCCAGTCAGGTCTTTCAAGGGTATCAGGAACCATGTTCCGTTGCCCTCTTTGCACCCAGCGTTGTCTTGCTTGCGATATTTCTTCAGTTGTCAATGGACCTCCTTGTTGCTGTTGATTTCTAAACTTGCTCAGACAGTTACTGACGAAGCGTAAGCACCAGGCAGTGATTCTCAGCGTTCCCCAATAGGACTTCCCTTCAAGCAAACCACACCACTCATCACAGGTCTTCTCGTCTTGGAAGAATGATAACTCTTTTCCTTGCTTTTCTTCTTCACTTGCTTCGGTGTTTCTTGACTCCTAAAGTTAGGTCGTTCGGGCCAATCACTCTCATCCAGTAACCATTCCGATCCCGTAAACCAGTTCTCCTTTTCCATTTTGTTCATAGAAGCACCCCTGTTAACAAGGTCTGCGAGGTTTCTTTCAGTCGGGCAATATTTCCACTCGATCTCAAAATTTTCCTAACTCTGTTCGAAACGAACACTTTCCAAGCCATCTGTGCGTTATTGATCCAATACAGGGCGACCAAGCTATCCATCCAAATTGTCCGAGATGAAATCGGCCACCGTTACAAAGCGTTGCTTACATTCTTCAACATGTTCGCGGCCATTAATCCACTGATCAACTCCAATCTTGTGTCGCGTTTAGAAATCCCGGACTTTGACGTTAACAAGCCCTTGACAGCTACACCGTCCTGTTTGACTACTGCGATTGTGACAGTTGAACATGCTAAT
>JBAHVQ010183334.1:0-15911 GCA_036872915.1 Nanipora kamurai | reverse complement strand
ACCACATAAAGAAGAAACCACATAAAGAAGAAACCACATAAAGAAGAAACCACATAAAGAAGAAACCACATAAAGAAGTAGTAAAACCTCGTTACATAAGAACAGAACCACATAACAAAATGTTGTTATCTCACTCTATCGTACGGAATTCTCATTACATGATGATAAAACCATATTACATAATTTTAAAACCCCATTACATAATGTTAAAACTGCATCATTTAATAGCATGATCTCACTGCGTCATGACAGAACATCACCATCAACACATAAAAAAACACATAAGAAAGTTATGGTATTCCATAAGAGTGCTGTCTTTTTCGAGTGGAGTTTGACCGAAAATGCATGGTAAAAGTTAACAGATAAGTATTCATATTGTATAATATTATAAAACTTGACATTCTGTACCTGTTGTTTAGTTAAGAATTCAGGTGGGATTGTAAATGGTTTTAATCACACCTTTTTACCATCATGAAGAATCATCCCATCTTCAAAACTGTTTAAGTACAGTTGTGAGATACCGATTACTTCTGGGTATAAAGATTGCCATATTCATTCTTAACTTACTTGTCCACATTTCCTGTTTTTTTGAGCTTTGGTTGTTTTGGGAAATCTAAACCATTACATACCACTATGACATGGCTATTGTATGGTAAACATACTTATCCTCTAATTAAAGTAAACAAATTGTGCAAGGTTTAACGTATGGCCAGTCTAAAACTTGGATACCAGATTTTGATAAAAAAGAGGGTTAGGGCTAAGGTTACAGATGTGGACGGGTATTCTATAATTACTCTGGACAATTAAGCAGTTTATTTGAATTTCCTGATCCTATTACCTATGAGTAAACTGAGGTAGAAATGAATTGCTTGAATTTTTCAAATTCTACTTACAATTTTATTAAATTAGGTGTCTGTGATTGTTTTAAACTAGCCTGGATTATTCCTACCTGTACCTGTATTCATAAAAATTACCGATATGTCTTAACATGTACTGTACATTTATTTTTATGCTAGGAAAAACCATTAACTTGTGAGAAGGAAAATGTCGTTATAAAAACAAAAAATACAAGGCAATGTATTTATCCGCCTCTGCTAGACAAATCATTGGCTTCTCACAAGTTAATGGTTTTTCCTAGCATAAAAAAGCATTGGCTTGTATTCCTTATTCCCTTGGGTTTTCTTTTGTTTTAACCTGCTGCTTATTACCCGTCTGCGTGTTACCATTCCCTTGAGGCCTCTGCCGGGTCCACCTCCTTTCCGGTTAACTGATCGACATTTTAAAATAGCAAATGACTATCCATCATTTACATCTCATCAGCTTGTTTGTTGTCGATTTTTAAATCGTATTGGTCATCTTTTCGTCACATGATTCCTTTTCAATATAAAAACACCAAGGGCCTTCGAAGGCCTTCGTTCTTATGTTCCGGCAGTTTCTCAAACATTTTGACTATCTACATAAATGATGGATAGTCATTTGCAATTGTGTAAAACGTCGATCAATTAATCAAAAGGGAAAGACCCGGCAGAGGCCGGAAGGAAATGGTAATCCGCAAAAGGTTAAAAGAAAGGAAAACTCAAGGGAATAAGCGATACAAGCCAATGTTTTTTATTCCACCCATACTAGGAAAAAAACAATTTGTCACGAGGAAAATGTCATTACAAGAAATAATAAATGAAAAAATGTAACTATAAAGAAATAAGGAATACAAGCCAATTGTTTATCTGCCCACGCTAAACAAATCATTAGCTTGAGAAGAGATAGATGACACAAACTAAAATAAATACTAAAGTAAAATTTAAAAAAAAGACTAACACAAAAAGTAAAATAAACTAACGCGTCTGTCAGACAGATTTGATGAACATTTTCACGCTTAGAAAAGAACAATCATGTTGACAAACCCATTGCATGACATTTTAATAGTATTAACCACTCATTTGCAGATTTGAAAATCTGCGCCATCTCAATTGTGAAAGTCTCTGTTGTGTTTTGCTCCACAAACTATCTAAGCAAAGAATTCCGTAAAACCCTAAACTCCAGACGCCTTAACTACATTACTAAAACTTGGATGGTAGAGCAAGGCCAAGTTCTTTGTTTGGTGCAGTTTGTTCAGCAAGACAAACTGGGAGTCTGTAACTCACAATTTATTTATATAAATTTAAACAATTGAGTTTCCTTATGTGTTGTTGATATAACAGTATCTCATTTGAAATTTACTGTTAATTTTGGAACTTTTTTCGAATTATTTACCAAATGTAGAAGAAATCGATTTTCGCAGTGAATTTTAGTGTGTTAGAGACCAAAGACTGCCTGTGTACATGACCACAGAACCAGTTACTGATTCTCCAGGCGGGAAGCGCAACTTTAGAACAAATACTAATGCTCAGCAAAAATATTTAGAGAAGAACCATTCACTCATGTGGAGACAGGAATAACCCGTTCTCCTTTTTGCATAAGCTGAATATGACTTTCAAAATACTTTGCAGTATTTTGTTTTTCATGGAAGTGTAGTAATCGGAAATAACTTAATCGGAAATGACGTCAGTCAGACTCGTGTATGTTAGTATGAATTCATTTTTGGTAATAAACAATTTTTAACTTGGAACTGCTTGAGCATGACTTCAGAAGTGGAATACAAGATATTACAGGAAGTTCTTAACCCCCAAAGTGAACAGGAATACAATTGCTCAGACTAACTTTGCAAATACAATCACTAAAAGTATTCTATTAGTATTGAGCAAATGAAGTAGGGAACCAGTCACTATTTACGTCATGGTAACTGGTGTTAATACATAAGTAGAGATTGAGATAGACAGTGCAGGTTAGAGACGGAGGAATAAAAATGAGAGTCAAGGTAGGTTGCGGAGGTTATCTATCAGAACAAATAAAGAATTGTGGAAACAATATTTTCCTCTAGCAGAGGTTTGTTAGTTTATTCACTGCTATGAGTACAACTCTTTGCTGGTCAAAATTCACCCTTTTACGAGTAAAATCATCTGGGTTTGCCATACTAAAATAATCGATATCCTACTAGTAAATCAAGGGGTTTGCAAGAAAACTTTCGCGCAGTAGACATTTGGACAAGAAAGAGCATGGTGAAAAAATTTTAAAGTACAGGAAGGAAACACGATGCGAACATAATCAATCCATATATGTTTTGAAAACTCAGCAAAGGTCTTTGTTCTATCTTGTTGTTCAGTTTTATGCAAACTCGTGCAAGGTAAAAACAATGATTGAAGCAATCGTTCAATGAAAGCGTTTGGGTTCAATCACTCAACCGTGCTGTTTAAATATTAATAAGCATAAAACTAAAGATTTGTGCACGGTGATGACTGTACCAACATAAAGTCAGAGCTCATTGTAAGCGCTTTGGAACTAACCAATTTTCCAGACCTTACCTTGATTGACTATGGTGCAAAGCACCATGGCAGTGAAATAGAACACTAGTAAAATAATCAATCGCTTTACGCTTGTAAGGGCGACAAAATTCCCATGTTGCGCAAAATTTGCATTTCCAAATACCGAAATATTTCTCCTACGTAAGAAGCTCTACAGCTTCGACTCTTCAACAATCGACCTCAGGGAAGTTTTAACGACGGGTAATTGGTGTGGACTAACCTTCGCATCTAGTGCCAGATGAGTCTATCTTCATTCCAGAAGGGCAGGTACAACGGAATGATCCTTGACTGTTTACACAACCATGACTACAGACCCCCTCGTAACATTCATTGATGTCTATCAAAAAAGCGCAAACAGTTATGCTTTCCTTGGCTGGTTAGGTAACTGAAGTGGTGCTGCGTTTGGTCAAAGGATTAAAATACTCATGAAATGAAAGACGTTTTTGGTAAAATCACAAAGGCAGCAGTTATTTCGATAGTTTTGTACAAACCTTGACATTGTTGATTGGTTGCCAGCTTGTATCCGGCGACACAAGAGCACCTGTAACTTCCAGGCAAATCTGAACAGTGCTGGTTACATACAGATAAAGAGCATTCATTTACATCTAAAAAAATATTCACATTTTGTTTACTTAGTTTGCGACAGAATAATCATATTTGTTGGTTTTATTAAATTTCTGATAACGTTGTTAACAGGTAGAGTTAAGTTGGATCTGGATTTAGTTTACTGGAGCTTGTTGACATTCCAGATTGAATGTTAAATTTTGCTATTAGTTAATGATTTAACCACGAAGATTATGAATACATTCATTCGTTCGTTCATTACTTTTATTCATCATTCAAAAACTTAATAATTTACAAGGAAAACACAAAGGAAAATCATAACCGTGTAATATCTTCATATGTGATAAAAACACGTTCGTTTTTCTAGTCTAGCGTTTTTAGGCGTTCGTTCTTGAAGCCAACTAAAAAACTCATAATACATGTTTTATCGGATCTAAAACACTAGGCTGTCGCCCCGTGTTTTATATCTGATAAGACACTTCCACTTGTTTTTCAAATATTACTTAAAAGATGACCGTAAAAATTCACACATATTGATATTTTATAAACTTTCAGTCGGGCTGGACGCTATTTTTGTAGTGACTACATAGCGTCTTTTATACTATTAATATTTTTTATCCGAATTAAGTGCCTTTAAAAAGTGGAACACCATTTGGTCTTACATATCTGGTAATATACAATTTCGCATTTCGTTCAATAGCCAACAAGCTGCGAAGTTTCTATAAAAGCTAGGTATGATTTAGACCAGTAAGATATAAAATGCGCTTTTGTAATTTTATTCACCAAAGAGTAAATAAGTTTGATTATTGCCGCCTGACAGGTAATAGGTTGTTTGGGTATGAGAGATTTGACATTAAATTAGTTCATTTGTTGATTAGTTAGTTAATGGTTAGTATTTTGTCATTTTATTAGTAATTTTATGGTTGGATTTGAATGTGGGTGTAACGTTTATAGTGCGTTTATTTAAACTCTGTACATTCAAGACTACTGCTCTGAAAGTCATCAAGAACTCTCTCTGCTGAGAGCACATGTAATTCATAAGTTCTGATTGGCTACTCATGACGTCACAGTGGGGACTTGTTGTTTGCATGGTTGATTAGCTGTTACCACTAATGGAGATAGTTTTAACTCTTTTCCAGCAGGATGTCTCCTCCCTTGACAAGTTAAATCATTTGATGTTTGCCAGAGTAAAAGAATACCGGAAAAGAGTTAATGACTAAAGCTATATAGACATTAATATTGTTGCTCGTCAGTCAGCAGCTTATAAAAAAGAATCGGTTATTTGAGCTGATTTAGTGTTTCATTGATTGGTTTAGGTTTGAAATCAAACTAATACGATTTTGGTGAAAGAAAAAGAACTAGTAAAACGGATGTATTTTGACGTTGCTTTACTTACTTAAACATATTGCTTTTGATCCAGTCCAATGTCCATTCCTGCAAGTTCGACTGCTGGATCCCGATAATTTATAGCCTTTGTTGCACCCAAAATTGACGGTACTGCCAGCGTTATAGTCGCTTGATGACTTGTAACCATTTGTTGGCATTCCAGGATCATCACAAGATATAGCTACGTAATTTAAACCGTGTAAAGGATTTAATTCCACGATCAATATCCTTATATGTCGTTTAATTCTCATAAATAAATGGTGCAAACACGGTGCTATTTATCGTATGAAAATCCAAATTTTCAGAATGTTTACAATGCAGGCAACTAGTTATGAATATAAAAAATTAGAGTGCTGCGTTGGCAGTATTGAACGGCTATGTCGATAATCAAAAGATTTGAGAATCTGCCGGAACTTAAGAATACTTAGACTGACGTTCCGAGCGAAGACCCTCCGTCGGAGTGAAACGAAGGCCCTTCATCGCTCGAAACGTCAGTTTAAGTATTCTTAAGTTCCGGCAGTTTCTCAAACCTTTTGATTATCTAGTTATGAATATATTCAATTAACTGGCACGTTGAATTCTATCATATGAATATTGAGTATTTTATGATTAGCTTTTGACTATAATTATTGGCAGGATAATTGTTGTTGTCGTGTTCGTCGTAATCATTATTTATTTATTCATTCGTTCGTTCGTTCGTTCATTCACTCATTCATCCATTCATTTATTTATTTGCCAATGTCGTTATCATCATCATTATTTATCATTATGACTATCGTTATCATTATCATTATGATGACCAATAACAATGACCAATAAGACCAATAAACAGTTCATATGTGTAATACTTCCTTCGAATGTAGAAAACATTCAAAAAGAATTTTGAGACTACTTCAGTGGTTAGAATTATTGTAACTGTTACAGTCCTCTTCATTGTTGATACATGTAGTTTTGCTAACCTGTTTGACAAGTCCTCCCAATGTAACCAGCCGGACATTTACATGCGTAGCCATACGCTAAGCTACTACATGATCCGCCATTTCGACAAGGATTAGGAGAGCAGGAACCTAAAATTAATTTACAAAAATTAGTTTTGATATATGATACTGAGCTTTCTTGATTTGTTGATCACGACATTTCCAATTTGAAGTTAACATGCAATATTGTTCTTAACTGTTTCGTGATAGTCGGTGCCCCGTTGACGAATAAAATCGTCGTAATGTTTGCCAAAGTAGAATTCCAAAAGGTCACCATCTCCTGGAAAACACATATGGAATCTTTGGAAGATTTTACAGTGGCAACAGTAGTGTCGTGAGAGGGTACAAGGGGCGTATTTATCATTACTATTATTATAATTATTATTATTATTGTTTATTGTTGACGTATTTGTTACAATACACAGTGTCACAATCACCACACACCGGCTTTTAGTTAAATCTGATATCGCTTGTATTTTAGTACCTGTACCGTGCCTATTTTAACACTGAAAATAGCTAAAGTTAGAGCTATTTTGTATGGTCATTGCCTAGTTTGATTTCATAAGAGATAACTCCATTGTGTGCACTGGAAAAAGTATACCTGAATATGAAGACTTGATGTTTGAAAGATCTTTTGGTACACCTTCAGGATCTAGAAGAAGAAGTTTACATGAGATTATGTAAAATAAATTTTTCATGATAATTAGGCTATCCTGATGGACCCCAGTATTCCTTATTGTTTCCACAAAGTGCCAAATTGATTTAGATGAATGCACCGAGGTACAGACACAGAAATGTGAAATAAGCGTGCTTTTGAGATTTGCAACCATTAGCAGTGTTATTTCCATGACACTGTCAATGAAACAAAATTATCATCCCGGTTATTTTTCTCGAATTTTTGATTGGTTGAAAGACCGTTTCATCACCAACAAAATTTGCATCCAAATTAATGTTTGCTTGAGCGCAAGCCGAGCATCACTATTTTTCTGGAAGTAACATTTTGTTCATGTGCATTACACGCTCCTATGTAAGAAGAGCTCATTTGGCCAAAAGACTCAGCAGAGTTATCAATAAAATGTTTAATGTCAGACAAAAAAATGAGGTTAAAGAAAGAAATAAATTGGATAATAAGACAATTATCGAACTCGGTTACTTTAAAATATCGTGATTTGTCAGCGACGAGCAGATCTTTTGCCTAATTACAGAAATTGAGTAATTTCTAAGCGCAAAGGAGGGTGGGTTGAAAATGAGGAAATGCCTTGCCCAAACACGTTGTCACTATCGTTACGTTATTTTCATTTCGTCGCATCTAGATCATGTCGATAAATAGTACTTTGCCTCCCTTAAAACATAAAGCAAACTTGAAATATTGACATAAAATGAGTCACCATATACAGATATTTGTCATAAAATTGCTTTCGTACATTTTTAACTTGGCTTTAATCCTCAAAAAAGCTACGATTTTGGACAAGACTTGATGAAACAAATAACGAATGCTAAACAAGGGTAAAATAGCCTAGTTTGGTAGCACATAATTTAATTCCTTGGCACCCTGGTTAGTACTGTTCAACACTGCTGTAGAAATTGACTAGAATTTTTTATCCAAGATTATAGTTTCCCATCGAGTCCTTTCATAATCGTTGCATGACTGACGTAAGTTTACGCCATCCATGGACGATGAAACTGTCAACCGAGCCAATGTTGGAAAATATGTCCTATCCCGACATGTAAACCACTACCCGTAAAACATCTTCTAATGTTACTTCATTACAGAGGAACTCCAGCCAATGAAAGGCCAATGTTTAAATCTTCCTTAAATTTCGTACTCGCTAAATGTCAATGTACAGAGGATTTTTAATTTTGACGTCATTGTTGGAAATTGGAGACAATTTCCTGGTGGTCAAAATTCACGCAGTGACGTCAAAATTAAAGAGAAAATTCCCGTTACTCATCTGCCTTGAGCCGTTGGGCACACTCTAAAATATAGCGCCATCCATATTGCGAAAGTTTGATAGTGACGACAAATTTTTGTTGAGTATGAGAGTAGATATCCGAAAACTATTGACGTCCTATACATGATACTTGAACACGAAGCGAGAGCATAAGGAGAGGCTGAGTACTTTAGTCATTTATTATTCAAAATACAACAGGAATCTTACTGGATGGTGTTTGATCCCGTATTCATCTGCGTTTTCTGTGATAGGCAGTGGTAAACTAGAATAAATTACATCAATGGGGTGGGACTATATATGCCTTATATGTGTAATTTACTTCCTTTCACTCCGTGAGTACTTTTCAACAAAGTTCTTTAGCCTCTAAATTTACCTTTGGTTGATAACTGAAGAAGCTTTGGTTTTAATGTCTTCTTTCGAATGATATTTGCTGTTAACGAACTCGCATTTGCTCCGTTACACTAAAATGCATTCAAGGGGGGTCTCTCGTTTATGCACTCTTTCCGTGTTTGAGAACCTTTCATTTAAAAGGAACATTTTTTTGCTTGTTCCAACCTGGTTACGCCAAATCATGTCAGGAACAAAGTTGACCAAGTCTTTACTGGTCCCGAAGTTGCCTTACAAGAAGATATTTGCAAACTTTCGAGACTATGCTGTGACAACAATGATTATTATAAGTAAAATATCATGAAAAACAAGAGGATACCCTCTTTATCCAAAAATTTTTTATTAAACATCTTACCGAGAGAGCATCCATAAAGCTCGACCCTCATTCCGATACCACCAGCCCAGGATCGAGGTAACAGTCGAATGTATCGTGCTTGCACATTTATTTGATTCTTTTCCCTTCCTTTGTTATCAGAATTTCCAGACAGAGTCTATAAAATGGAAGAAATTTCAATTACTCTTGAAATTTGAAATTAAGTAGGTCGCGAGAGCTCAGCTGCTTCAAATAGACTGCATAGCACCAGCATCATGTGGTGAAATGGCAGCAGGGTCAGCTGATTGGAAGTGTCAAGCACTACTCAACTGGATACGTCGAGTCCATTGAGATAGGGCAAGTTATGACTTAATTCTTCTTTTGCACAAAAGTGACATTGTGTAAAATTGTGTAAAAATAGTTATCCATTGTGTGGTTTTGCCTTTAGGCAGCGCCATAGTAACTTCACGCAGGAGACTGGTGACTAATTTGGCTCGTCAAGTATGAGTAGATAAGTGATCCTGTAGAATTGCTAAAATCAGCACAGCTCCATTCGTGTCATTTGCTTTTCGATATTTTGTTCGTAGCAAAGAACTTTATAAAAAAATCATTATTTCTAAAAAAACCCCTGTCTTGACAACTTGTCGTGATATTTTACTATGTTATCCTACTGTGAAATATCTACGCTGACAGCAATTTTCAGAAAAATTAAAGCCCTTTATTAGTACCGTCGAATATTGTGCACCTGGAGAAGCTCTTCGCGTCACTTACTTGAATCGCAACCAATAGTATTACAATGGATAACAATATTACCAATTTTATTAAAAATACTTTCGCATCAAAAATCCTGGATTCCTGGCATCAAATATTTATCGAGTACAATAGACCTTTAACCTTATAGCAAAAACCGCAATGCATTGTGGTAGTTTAGTAACACTTTACTTCCAGCTGAAATGGCCGCCGTGAGGCGAACAATTTTATCGACATTTACTACACAACATTAAATCTTACTTGTCCTGATTGAACCGGGGATATCTTGATAACATTCACTGCAAACACGAAGGAAATCGCTGGAGTTGATGTGGAGTAAATTACTTACAGGTGAATGAAGCAATCGAGACGCATCGAACAAAAACATTCACGAAGAAATATCCATCAAAGCATTATCAGGTAAGTCCGTGCCTTAATTGTTGATCATTCAAAGATTTCGCTCTGTGGATTTTAACTGGTAGCCAATCTATCTGGATCTTGTTGTTGATGTATTTGCAAACACCTTGAATTGCGATTTTTTTACTCGTAAAAACCCATAAATTTGTTTGGCAGTCCCTGCATTAATTGTTAATCTTTCAAAGATTTTGCTCTGTGGATTTTAACTGGCAGCCAGTTCAACCGAATGATCAACAATTAATGCACGGACTCACGTGATAATGCTTTGATGGATCTTTCTTCGTAAATGTTTTTGTTCGAGGCGTGTCGATTGCTTCATTCACCTTTAAGTAATTTTCTCGACACCAACTCCGCCGATTTCTTCAGTGTTTGCAGGAAACATTATCAAGATATCCCCGGTTCAATCAGGACGAGTAAGATTTAATGTTGTGTGGTAAAATTCGATAAAATGTGTCCATTTTGCTTCACCTAAATTGTTCGCCTTGCGACGGCCATTTCGGATATTTACGGGCGGATATTTACCAAGTCTCTGATATTTACCAAGCTCTCACACGAACAAACTTTCGGTTCAGCATTAAGTATTTCCATCATTATTATCATATTGTGACTTCCCCTTAGAAATCATTTTTCTGAGAGAACGAGCTTGACGAACGTCCTCTAGTCGCCTAAGGACGGTCTTGACGAACTATGGATTAGCGATGTGGCAAAGGGGCGTTGCTAACGATAACCTTGTTCATAATTCCCGCTGCAAGAAGAGCTTTGATGGAGATGTTCTTGTGGTGGCGTGCAGTGTACTCCGATAGGAAAGTAGGAAATTTTGCGTTATCTGTTAGAGTGAACGAGCAGGATCCGATGCTGAGGATTCCAAGGAGTATTTGAGGTTTGAACAGATCACTCGGCTAAACCATTGGAAGAAGGATGATAAGGTGAAACCAGTACACGCTGTATGCCGTTCTGACAAAGGAAATCTTCGTATTCACTGGACAAAAATGGAGGTTCATTATCGCTGACCACTTGTCTTGGTAGCCCATTAGTGTTGTTGACTTTCTGTCGTGGTGGTTTTCATGGGACCAAATACCTCCGGCTACTTAGAGTGTGCATCCACCATTGGGAGGTAGTGTTGGGCTTGGTTGGTGGCAAAATCTATGTGTATGTGCTGCCATGGTGTGTTGGCCATGTTCGCGGAAATAGTGGTGCAGCTGGTGGAGCCCTTCTGGTCTTAACGCATTGTCGGGATCTGTGTGCTCTCTATTTGATGTCACCGTCTAAATCTGGCCACCACACATGACGTCTTGCGTCGCTTTCATGCGAACCTCTCCAGGATGGGCTCTACGTAACTCCTCCAGGACGCGTCCTCGTAATACAGGTGGTATGATGGTTCTCATATCCCACATAGGACACCCTTGTCCCACTGAGAGCTCGTGTTTGCGCTGAAAATATGGTTTGAGGCTTGAGTCAGTGTACGAGTTATTGGAACAACCATGTTGCGGGAGAGATAATGCTCTTGCTGTCTTTGGGTTTGTCAAGTTTCTCGAGCAATATCTGTGACTGATGCAGGGTCTTTCTTGATTTGATGATTTGGCACATAAAAAATTTCCTCATCCACGCTTGCGTCTCTCTTGTATTTGAGTGGAAGTCTGGATAAAGCATCAATATTGGGTACTCCTATAGAGGATTTGAATTCAATGTCATAGAGGTACGAAGAGAGAAGAAGTGAACAGCGCTGTAGTCGAGCTGCTGCCAACACAGGTGCGGCTGCATCCGGAACAAAAATCTTCAGCAAGGGCTTGTGGTCCCTGCGAAGAGTAAATTTGCGACCAAACAGGCACATATAATATTTGGTGACACCGAAAATAATGACTAATCCCTCCTTCTCGAACTGACTATAATTCTTTTCTGATGAATTTAGAGAACTTGATGCATAGGCAATCGGTTTTTCGTCTCCGCTAGGGACCGGTGAGGAATGACGGCGCCGATAACGTATTGATTTGCATCACTTTCGAGGATCACAGGTAGACTAGGGTCGTAGTGGACTAAGACGCTTGAGGACGTTAGAGACCTTTTAGCTTTATGGAACTGTTCCTCACATTGAAGAATCATGTAAATTGTCCGTTCTTTTGAAGGAGATGGTTGACTGGTTGAAGAATCAAACTCAGGCTACGTATGAATTTTCCACGATAATTAACAATTCCCAGAAAGGCTCTCAACTGAGTGGTATTCCAAAGACGTGATGCTTGTTTAATGGCTTCCACTTTCTCGTCAGTTGGTGAGATGCCATCTGCCTAAATGATGTAACCCATGTAAGTGACTGACTTCTGGGTTCTCCAGACCCTAAAGGATCATGTCCATGGTGCGCCGGAATATTGCTGGAGAAGAAGCGATGCCGAATGGTAACCTCTTCTAGCGGTAATGACCCAGGTACGAGTTGATGGTAAAGTACTGTTGGCTGTCATGATCCAATGTTAACTGTTGCTATGAGTTCTTTAAATTAAACTTGGTATCACGTTTTCCTCCGCGCAGCTTGGCAAAACATCTTTGGGTAATGGAATAGGATACCGTGGAACATTCAGTTGTGGATTGATTGTCACAGCATTATCCCCGCATGACCTTGTTGTGCCATTTGCTTTTGGAATATGTACCATGGGTGTAGCCCAGTCACTGTATTCCATCTTTTCGATGATGCCTTCAGATTCCAGGCGGCTATATTCTGCTTTTACAGCTTCTTGGGGGGAGGCATATGGGACTGGGGGTGCCGTGAAAAAATTTAGAAGTAGAGTCCTGCGACGGCAGTATTGAACGGCCTGTAGATAATCCTTTAGAAACGATTTCTTTTCAACGAAAGAAAAATATTCGAGATTGCTCAGTGCACAGTACCTTAAAACAAGATTCATCGTTATCAGCGTTACCTTTTCTTGCTCTCGTGCCCGTTGCTACACATGCGCGCTCCTCAACCCAACCACCCAAATTTGTCGACCCAAATCTGACTTCGTAATTCGACATCATTTCACGTGCGCCTCTTCCAACATTATTTACTGTAAAATAGTAAATGTTGCAAAGTGTGCATTGACGAAACTGACCGACGTCTCTCGGACAGATTTCCTGAACATCTCCGCTCCGTAAAGAACAATAATGTTGATAAACCTATTTCACGGCATTTTAATAGCACTAACCATTCGTTTACTGATATGAAAATCTGTGTCATCTCACAAATTTTCGGGATTAACGATAGCCGCAAGAGACAAGAAAGATGTCTCATTTTTAAACTTTGAACTATTTATCCCTGTGGAATCAACGAGCGCTTTTCTTTCATTTAATCTCTCACTAAGTTACTGTTTTTGTCTTGCGGGGTCATATAAAAACATTAGCTTGTGAGCTTTATTCCCTCAGATATTATATTAGTAATTATTTCAATTTGTCTCATTTATCCCTTCACGAGCTAATGACTGGTCTAGCAGGGCGGATAAATACATTGGCTTGTATTCCTTATTTCATGCCAGTATTTTTGCATTTATTGTTTTTTATAATGACATTTTCCTCCTCACACGTTAATGCGTTTTCCAGCATAAAAAGCTTTGGCTTGTATCCCTTATTCCCTTGGGTTTTCTTTTCTTTTAACCGTTGCTTATTACCTTTTGCGTGTTACCATTCCTTTGGGCCTCTCCCTCTCACCAGTTAACTGATCGACGTTTTAAAATACCAAATGCCTATCAATCATTTTTTGCATTTTACGTTTCACTCCGACGAAGGGCCTTGGCTCGAAACGTCAGTTTAACCATTCTTAAGGTCCGGCAGTTTCCCAAACCTTTTGATTGTCTGCAAGCCTTGAAAAGTTTAGGTTGTACATCACGTTTCATTTCTAGCTTTGCTGTAATTCCTTGAATTGTTCCAAGGCCGGGCCTGAACATGTTAGGGTAAGACTGAATGGCAGTATGGAGTCTTGTCCTTATACCTTGTTATTACCCTGATTTCGACACACAAATATGGCAAATCTTCCAGTCGAGTTACCTGACTTAACCAGTCTCGTCCAAGAAGAGAGGGCCCCGAGTCTTCAACAACCTGAAAAGGTAATGTAGCTGTCTGACCTTGGTACGAGATACACGTTAAACTGACCACAAACCTTCACCGGGTGATCTGTGTAAGTGTGTAAGCGAGTGCTGGACGGGTTGAGTGATGTTACACGGAAATACTTGTTAAATGTTCCTTGGGAAATAATTAAAACTCCCGCCCAAGTGTCTATTTCCATCAGAATTTTAGTCCCATTAAGTTGCACTTGCATTTAAATACCGTTTCTCTCTGTGAAAGATTGAGCAACGAAAAAGATAGTGGATTGACTGATTCAGATGCTAAGTTGTCCTGTTGTGATGTTGGCTTTTCAACTTTATTAACTTTTCGTACTTGCTCGTGCAGGCGTCTGCAATATGGCCTGATTTTCTGCAGGCAAGACAGGTATATTGCCTGTATTTGTACTGTGATCGAGGATGACCAATTTTTCCACAAGTCATGCATTCTAACCTACTGTTGTCGTGATAGATGTTAGCCTGACTGTTAGCAAGGTTTGGTTTTCGTTGACCCTTACGAAAAGGCTTACCTTTGGTGGGCGGTTATGGCGGTTATTTCCCAATCCAAGTTTGTTTACATGACAACAGCCGTCCTGTGAGAATGCGGCGATATCTTTCTCGGTGGCTTCATAGTTGAGAGCAATCTTCAGTGCTTGCTCGAGTTGTGTTCTCCTGTTAGTTACTTCTTTTGAATTTCTTTACTTCACAATCTACTGACAAATCATCCGTGTAGTGACTCGTTGAGATGTATGCCAAATGCTTCAAATACGCGGTGCAAAGTGATTTCTCAGTAAAGTTGCACGTTCATCATACGTTTTCCTTGATGGAGTAGAGGGAGAGGGCAAGTCTGCAAGGACATCGTATGGTTTCGTGCCAATAACAGATATCAAGTTTGTTCGACGCTTGTGTTAATCTTCAGCGTCTGGCGGAACTCCATTCACCTCGAAGTACTGTTCCAATCGCTCTGGGTAGCGCTTAATGTTTGTGGAATCCAGAACAAACTCTTCGATTTTGCCAAAGTGCGCGGCATGATCCCCTCCTCGTCGCCAGAAAATGTGACGTTTTTGAATGGCCAGTTCACGACAACATACCCCAGACAAGCGGAAGTTGAATCTGAATCTATTATTGCTCTATGTCGTTTTACATGTGGTTGACTGCAGGCTCACATTATATAAGAAACACCTGAAACACCCTCACTGTCACGTAAACTGGTGGCAAAGCTTTTTCTGTTCATAAGATGGCATGCAGATGATGTGGCCAGAAGGGCTGCTTTAATTGGACCAGGAAGTAATGGTCAATTTGAACTTGTGATGACTGTGGCTCGGGTTGATTACTGTTATCACTAGCAGCATCAAAGTCATTCATATCCTAGTTTCTTAACTTTGACAGACATACCTTAATCTATGTAAAGTTTTTGGCACGTTTTATTTTTATCGCTAAGCTTTCGAGCTGTTGACTCAGGACTTCATCAGAGCAATTGCCAACGGCTTTTGGCTCACGTCATATATACGAAAAAACTGTTGGAAATCACGCAAGAAAACAACACTCTAATTTTAATTAACTAAAACTGAAGACAACCGAGTACAAGAATTAACCAAACGAAGTCATCCATGTGCTGTTTAGTGGCTGTTCTTGCTGGCAAATCATTGGATTTCTTGCTATTTCTATGGATTCTCTCATTCTCCAGCTGAAGCAATGACTGTCAGTAG
>JBAHVQ010183323.1:2472-15912 GCA_036872915.1 Nanipora kamurai | reverse complement strand
GCGGACCGGCTTCCCGAAGGTGCGAGTTCAAATCCCGCTCGAGTCAACTTTTTCAGTTGACTTCAGCAGTGTAGGTTGATTGTGAATTTATCATTTAAATCGAAGTACATTGTCTGAAAACAGGGAAAAAGGCTTTTTATCCATGTTTTTGCTCACCTTCATGCAAATATGTGCATTTTCACACTTGCTGAACACATTGTGCTTTTGGTATAATGAAGCAAGCAGTAAGCCAGTAGCAGAATTTAGGTTCAATCGCTTAACCGTGGTATACTGTATTAGTAAATGTAGAACAAAATTAAAAAAAGAAATCCCTCCAAACAGTATAGAACACTATTAAGGAAAAGTTATCAAAAACTATTTTGGAATTCGACTACTCACTTTGTCTGGAATCTATAGTAGTTATGAATCTGGATTTACAGAAACATTAAATAAAATCTGTTTCTGTGGACTGACAGACACTCTCTGTGGGGCGTTCCACTCGTACCTATGATGGTAATTGAAGGGTAATTTTTAATACTACGGATATAATACTCTATGCAGAGATTTTCACATAAAGTTAAAAAACGTCAAGCAACACCACAATCTCTATTTATGAGTCCAGCAGTTATGAACATTTAGTTATAAGGCCTGGCAAAACTATGAAATATTCATGTTAAGTTTCTGATGCTATGCAGACGTATCACGTGTCACATACCTTAATCGTTTGTGCGTTTGGACTTGAACCAAAATGTTCAAATTACGAAAGGTTCGTTCGTTAACTGTAATGTTAACTAAAAATGTTAACTGTAATCTTTTTCTCTGCTTACTTCCACCTGTATACAATAACCAACCACATTATTTTACGGTGTCTGTTTCGGCAAAGCCCCAAAACCTTTCCTGCGGATGACCCTAAGAAAAGTTACGGGATCTGGGGACGAGAATAAGGCTACAGTTATTAAGTAATTGATTGTTTGCACGTGAACTTTAACAAAAGAATCTCATTAACTTCGATTGTATTGATTGTTTGCAATCAATCACTTGAGATTCAGTAGACAAAGAAACTGCAGCCATGTTGGAGCCAAATATAACAGCAGTTAATGAGATTCCTTTGTTAAAGTTCCACCAACGGGGCCGCCGTATCCTGTCTTTTGAATACCACGGAATTGATCGCTTACCATCAATATGTTACTCCACAATTTTTTATTATATATTTTTGCGAGTATATTGCGTAGAAATAGGTGTAATTAGAAGACAGTACGTTGCTTTCATACTTGTTTTCTACTTTATTTGTGTAGCTCTATGAATCTAAGAAGGTTTTGACTCAAAACGTAGCACGAGTTAGGGATATCGAACTTCTTACTGGTATAAACTTCTTTTCAAACCTTCCAAGCCAATTGCAGGCTGAGATGGAAACATTTCTCCCCGTCGAACTGTGGTCCTAGCTTTTAAGAAGATGTCTATAATTATGCAGCTCATTAATAATTCAAGTGGAAAACTCAAAGGAGAATCTTAACCGTATCTTATCAATATATCTGATATTGGTCCCACTTTTCTGGTCAAATTTCTGCAGGTCAGAAAACATTCATTGTCAAACTTTCTTCATCAACTGGCAAATAAATGGGTTCGTATCAGAACTCACTTAAAACTTGAACCTCTTCATAGGATCTTACACACGAAAGTATTTCAGATCCGATAAAACACTCATACTCTGTTTTTATTTTCTTATAAAGCTCGTTAATTATACATGAGAAAATAATAAAGGAATGAATTTTTATTCAACACTTGTAAATCGGATACAAATAAACAAACTGTTCCTTCAATTTGTTTACCTTTGACTGCTCCTCTTTACAAAACAAAATGTTTACATGGGTTTGTGAATAGAACTCGTTGGATAAGTAATATATACAATATTTGCTTGCGGCTGCTATAGGATTTCGTATTGCTCGTCCACTAAATCCTTTACAGATCACCCAAACTCATGTTTTATATATTAAATATACTTAATACTGAACGCGAACCTAGTTCATGTGGGAGCTTGGTAAATATCAGACGACCAGTGGACGTTCGTCAAGCTCGTTGTCTCAAAAAAACGATTTCTGAACCCTAGACGGGAATCGAACCCGCAACCCTCTGATGACCGGTGAGACGCTCTAACCATTGAGCTACCACGAGTCAGATGGTGAGCTTGGGTGCAGGTTCGTCATCCGTACTGCCTAAGCGGAAGTCACGATATGATAATAATGATGGGGTAATAATGGAGATGGAGGAATTTAAGGAAACAGGGTCCAACCAGTTGTGAAATGTTGAAGTAGTGAAATGGGCCGGGATATGTTACCATAAGAGGTGTTGGCTTTCACACTACGGTAGATGGAAGGCTGAATGGTGAAGGATACATCATTAACCTCGAAAAGTGCACTAATCCCAGCCACTTTCGTGCTGTATGTGCCTACATGGTGGACACGCAACCTCCCAAACCAGCAGGCAAGTAAGGGATGGTTCAAGTAAGAGATAAATACCGAGAACGGAAGTATTTAGGCATACATTAGTTCGTGATATTAAGTATAGGTTAGCTACCTCAACCGAGATAACTAAGTGATTTTAAGAACCGTGATGGATGAGCTGGCAAAGTCAACTGCCCTCAACTTAATTGAGAGAATCTGCGCCACCGGATACAGAATATTGTCCAAGAACAAAATCCAATAAATCTTTAAGAACTGTGGACAGCTGTAAAAACTGCTTCGGAAGAATTCCCATTAGAAAGCCTGTTATAATTCCTATGTTAGCATTCCCATTGGAAAGCTAGATAGCATTTCTTGCATGTGTAAAGCTGTCTTTAGGCCCAGAGGAGGACACTGTAAGAATTAAAATTTTCTTTACTGTTCGGTTTCCTTATTTTTAAAGTTTTGTTAAGATATCATTTACTGTTCTTATGTGAGCAGTTCTTTTTTACTGCCAGTGTATTTGTGGCCATATTATGGACCGTCCCTCTTGTCTCCAAACTACCTGGTGCGTTTGCATCTTTCACGCAAAAGTAACTTGGCAAAATTGCATCTCACACACCCAAATGACGAAAGCCTAGCGACGGCTCTGATTGTCCCGCTCTTTGGAAAATCCTGGCTGCGCGATGGACCTTTTCAAGATTTAAATAAATCTAGCATCCAACGCCTCAACTTCATCCTTCTGAAAAAAGAAAGGCAGAACAATGAGTGAAAACTGAATAGAATTCAAAAGCATGAAGTCGAGGCATTGGTTGCTAGATCTATTTATGAAGAGGTCCATTGGTTTGCTACTAAATATACTTAGAACACGAACTTGGTTCGTGTGGGAGCTAGGTAGATATTGGACGATTAGTGGACGTTCGTCAAGCTCGTTCCCTCAGAAAATCGGTTTCTGGGCCCAAGACGGGAATCAAACCCGCAACCTTCTGATGACCGGTGAGACGCTCTAACCATTGAGCTACCACGACGACTCGGATGGTGAGCTAGGGTGCAGGTTCGTCATATGTACTAAGCAGAAGTCACGATGTGCTGATAATAATGGAAATACACTTGATGTAGGTAAAACTTCATGTTCTACCACATGAACCAAGTTCGTGTTCTACATTAAGTATATTTCCATCATTATTATCATATCGTGACTTCGGCTTAGCCAGTACATATGACGAACCTGCACCCTAGCTCACCATCTGACTCGTGGTAGCTCAATGGTTAGAGCATCTCACCGGTCATCATAAGGTTGCGGGTTCGATTCCCGTCTAGGGCTCAAAAATCGTTTTTCTGAGAGAACGAGCTTGACGAACGTCCTCTAGTCATTCTGATATTTACCAAGCTCCCACGTGAGCAGACTTTCTGTTCAGTGTTTAAATACATTTGGTTTACTGTACTGTTTGGTGTCTTTTGCATTGTTTACCTCTCTGCTATCTAATAATTTTACTCATTTAAAAAGTTTTGATATTGTTTTTCACAGAGAGCTACTAGTGAAGACAAAGATTTTTCAACGGTGAGTGCTATTTTTAACGGTCGTATGAAGTTGTCGTTGTTGACCAAACGAGTTCGTCCCACGGAGGAAAACGTGCGTCACACCAGGATATTAATACTAACTTCTGAAGGAAAATTCCCAACCTATGCCTTACTCAGTGCAGAAAGTTAAACGGTTGGTAGACTCCAGAATATATGTAGAAAAACTCTGACTTTTGGAGAAAACCCCTTTTTCAGAGAGCGAAACGTGTCCATGAACACATTTCACTCTCTGAAGAAAGGCCTTTGCTCGAAACGTCAGAATGTTAGTAAATAAATTCGGCAGTCTACCAACCTTTTAACTTTTCCTTTTGTATTTTATTGTGGTTTACATTAAACGACTTTACTCTTCAAGGTAAGACCTACCATGTAGAAAGGATCAAACATCCATTTTCTTTCATACACTGTTTAGAAATTCTTATAACTCAATTTTTTGATCCCAGGATGTAGTTCAGCTCCAGTCCATTCTCCGAGGCCACGCCGTGCGAAAACGGCGCATTGAGCAGCTGCAAGACTTCCCAGATGACGAAGCTGTCCAAAATGATTTGGAATGGGAAGAGGCCGTGACTAGAATCCAATCTGCGCTACGAGCGCACCAATCAAGGCGTAAATATTACTCAAACACCGACTGGGCCACAAGTCAAGGAAATCACCGGTAACGAAATATGTTGTTTTTGAATTAACTCTTTCCTGTCCGAGGACTTTCCCCTTGACGAGTAAAATCGTCTGACGTTAGCCAGAGTTAAATACTAAAGTCTCCATAGGTCACTGAGGACCTATAGGGACAGGAAGGAGTTAAATGGATAGTATAGTGCAGCATAATACTAGAAGGCATTCAATCACGTTAATGGATGAGAAAATGGCATTGCTTAAAGACGAGTTATCTGCAGGATGAGTAACCTTCATAATGAGTCACAGCCGTATTGAACGACCCGTGGAACGGGTGACCCCCAACATTAACACCCCCAGAATGGGTTATCATCGCAAGGAGGTACCCGGAACAGGATACCCCTGGAATAAGTGACTTCCGTAATATGTAACCGTCGCAATGAGTAACCATCCGAAAGAGTACTGCACAGAATAAGTGACTTCACAACAAAGGACTCTGAAATGAGTTTCCCTGGAATGATTAACAGTGCTGAGGGATGTTGTTGAGAAGACGTAGAGGACAAATTTAGCATTACACGTTGGTCTGGTGTTGTCGTTCCTATGCTGTGGTTTGCAAGTCAAGATCAAATTTCACATGAAACTTTTTGGAACTCACCAAAGTCCCTTGACAAAAATTTCAACTTTCTAAGACAACTGAAGATAATACATTTTAATATCTGATATTAATGAAAATATGCCGAAGTTCCAAGACCGTGATAAAATTGGGTAAATTGAAATACGAGATACTTGTCAAATCGTAACGTTAAATTACACGATTTGACAAATATGTTCCACATTGTTCTACCGGAGCTATCTCTGCTCCATATTGATCAGAATGTCCGGGTATGAAGATCGTAATAGCTAGGAGCATCTAAATACAGAAGCCGAAGGGAGCCACTTAATTAAAAAGTTTGTGCACATACGTGAGCAGTGATGTGAACGAGGTATAGCAAGAGTGTATAGCGGGGGTTGTGAAGTTGTCACCCAATAACTTACGTTTCGGTAAATCGGCAAGCAATACAGTGCAAAGGAAGAATTGTTGTGACAATACACTATTGTGCAAGGTAGAACTGGAACAGGCTACACTAGCCGATAAAACTGGACTAGTCAGTCGGTAAAACAGGCAAGGTTTTTCGATAAAACAGGCTGGGCTTGTCGTTAAAAGAGGCTAGGCTTGACGGAAAAGCAAGTTAGGTTGGTCGGTAAAACAGGATACATTTAGCAGTAAAACAGGTGAGGTTTTTCAGTAAAACTGCCTAGGTTAATTTGTCGATAAAACAGGCTGAATTGGTCGGTAAAACGGGCTACATTGGTCGATAAAACAGGCTACGTTAGTCGTTAGGATAAGGTAGGTTTGTCTGTCAAACTGGTTAAGTTGGAAGGTAGAACAAGCTTCGTTTGCCGGTAAATTAGTCTAGATGTGTCAGTAAAGAGACGGTACATTTCCACACCTCCATTTAAATGGTCTCGATACATCACTGATGTAAGTTCTTTATAAGTCTTCTGTCATTGAGACATACTTGCGTCCCTTTTGCAGGCTCAGTTCGGCAAGCGATCACTCTGATACACCAAACGAGGATGACCGAGAACGAAGGAACAGGAGAACTTCAACGCGATTGTCATTAAACAAGTTAAAAGTTGAGAACTCTGCTCAAAAGAAGTCATCAGGTAAATAAATTGTGCGCTGACATGTATTTCCCGAGTATCTGTTATGAGAGTCGATTTCCTGCACCTCGTCGTTGCTTGACAAATGTGTTGCTGCATAGTGTGGAACCTGGTATACGTGGTGCGGAGTAATTAGGAGGTTTATAGTTCTGTATGGATTGATGAAGTACAGTTAGGCATTTGGTATGTGGTTAGGTTTATCATGACGTGCATGACGTTGTCTGGTGTATGGCACAGTTAGGTATAGAAACATTTGATGGATTATTTGGTCCTGTACAGTGGTCTGTGATATACCATGACATGGCAAATCAGAGACCCTATTATAGTATGATTTGGTATGGTATGGAATGATATGAAATGATATGATATGCTATGGTATGGTATGGTGTAATATGTTATTGTATGGTATGATATGTTATGGTATGGTAAGATATGGTATATAGAGGTATTGTATGGTTTGGCGTTCCATCTCATTGCATGGGAAGGAGTATCATGTTACAGTATGGTGTGGTGTGGTATGATATATTGAGGTATGGTATGGTATGGTGTGGTGTGATATGCTAAGATATTTTTTGGTGTACTATATGTTACACTAAGTGTGGTATGGTAAAATAAACTGTGGTATGAACTTACATGGTTTGGCGTTGCACCTCTTGGCATGGGAAGGAGTGTTATGCTGCAGTATGGTGTGGTATGTTACAGCATAGTATAGTGTGGTATGTTATAGCATGGTATGGTGTGGTATGTTATAGCATGGTATGGTGTGGTATGTTATAGCATGGTATGGTGTGGTATGTTATGGCATGGTATGGTGTGGTATGTTATGGCATGGTATGGTGTGGTATGTTATAGCATGGTATGGTGTGGTATGGTATGATGTGGTACGGTATGGTGTGGCATGCTAAGATTTATGATATAGGTAAGCAAAAGCGTGGAATGATAAAAGAAACTGTGATATGGAGTAGTGTTGCATCGTATGGCGAGAGAGGGAATGTTATGGTGTGGTGAAGAGTGGTATATTATTACATGATATGATATGATCTGCTAAGATATCATTTGGTGTAATATATATAATATGACTAAGTGCGGTATGTTAAGATAAACTGTGGCATGAATTCGTATGCTATTATATGGCATGGGAAGTAATGTAATACTGTGGTGTGGTATGGTGTAGTATGATGTTGTAGATGTGGTGCGGTATGGCATGTTTTTAGGGTGGTATGGTATCGTATGGTGTGGTTTGGTCACCCACGTTACAGTGTGATTCCTTATTATTCCATAGGACATTCCATCATACCATACGATATCATACCATAACACATCATTATATACAATACCGTGCAATGCTACATTAAACTGTGGAAAACATTTTTCTTGTGAAATGTAATGTCGTGAGGTGGTTAGTCTATTTATTTGTAAAGGAATTCTGACAAACTTTTCATTTAGTTTCGATGAACAGGAGTGAATTACCTGAGGAAAACGAAGATGATGATGATGATGATGATGACGATGACGACGTGGTAATCGGTGGATCACGGCACAATCTGGGAGGAAAGCGCTCTACAATTAGAACTCATGGAGGTAAAATGATTTTAGAATATCCACGCTTGGAAAAATCAACTCTGTAGAGGTTAAACCTAGTTGGCAGAGAGGTGTTTTAGGTAAAAAACCTAATGTAATGTTTGGTCGTCAGTTTTAGTCCTCTACGCGGTCACCTCGACGTTGGAGCTAAATGAAGCCAACGTCAAAGTTACCGTGCAGGAGATTGAAGCCGACGGCTTCGAGGTTTCCACCTCTACCATTTGTGACTTCACGAAGAAGTGTTGGTGGCCCAGTGGTAGTGCGCGTGTCTCTCCCCCTGTGACTAAGGTTCGATTCCGACTCAGTGCAGTTTTATAATTAATGCTACTTTGGTCACATGTGAGATGAGTGTTGTCCAGTTTGACTCTACCAAACATCGCAGGTTTTCTCCTGGTACTTTGGTTTCCTCCTGTAGTAAACCTGGACGCATGAGGGATGGACCTTACTGGACCTCTAGAGAGAACAGCGTAGTTTAGCTCATAGGGTTATCCAGTATAAATAAAGGAACTTTATTTTTATTTACTTTACTTCCTGGCTTAAGCTACGTTGTTACCAAGGAGTTCCAGAAATATGACATAAAATTACTAGACATAGATGGCGTGCTTGGCCACGTGACATGGGCAAATTGGGTAATTTTTTTGCCTTTAACAAATCTGTCATATTTGATTTACGGATTTGGTTGCCGACTGTCAAAACGTGGCTTGAAAATGAGGCTCAGCGATTGAATTGTTTTCCTGTGAGGTAGCAAGAGTACTACGTTCAGATGTCCTAACCTAGTTTCTTCCGTACATTGCAGAATCATGTAAAAAATAAAGGAATGTCAGCAATGTCTGAAAGAACCGTGTGCGTTCTTCTATAAAATAGTCCTGGGAAGAGTTCCTTTTGAACAATATGGCGGATTTCTAAGGGCAAAATAATGGAAAATGCGACCTCATAGTGGACCCCTCCGAATTACTGCCAAGAGATAGGAGCCCGCATTCTATGTTTAATAATTCTATGAAATATGTCTTTCAGCTTATCACTGGTAACGTTTTCGACATGTTATTTTCAATATGTTTTGCGAAATGTGAAACTTTTGAGAGGACGCCGTGAAAGAAAATGATTCTCCTCGGCCATAGACGCCCTGAAGATCAGAATCCCTGAATTACTTTCCTTCTTTCTTTCATACCTTTCAAGAACCTACATCAAGAAAATCGACATCACATATCGATGATCCTGGAGGCATTACGTCCCGAGGGTCTAACGTAGTTTCCGAGGATAGCGAAGACGACATTCAAATGTCGACAAGGTGATTTTTAAATAATAGATACGGCTAAAGTGTATGAAATTTAATGCGAAACTTAGTTTATCCCATATAGTATGTAACTTAAGGTACAAAATTTTCTGAAATGTCGATATGGGTCCGCAAGTTTTTCTCCTTAAGTCTACATCAAAACAAACATCATGCGGTGGGCCTTCTTATTGCCAGCTTCAAAGTCAAAATTGCTCCACCCGCCCGCCTTGTAATATGGATTTACGTTCTTGCCTCCTTTCGTATGTTAAAAATGATACGGCTATTCCAGATTTCTTACTCTGTGGTAAATTCTCCGTCCTTTCAGACTGCGAAAGCCTTCCCCTGCTAGTAAATTTGCGGAAAGTCGGAAAGGATTTTCATTCGCAAAGTCTGACTCTGCAAAGAAAGGAGATCTGGACAAGGAAGGATCTACATTCTTTGGCCGCGAGAAAAGGCAGACTTTTAATAAAAAAGAAGAACAAACAGGTATTTGATCACTCTTGTGTTGTAAATGAACGGTTCACTAAACAAACTCTCCAGCCCGCGTTTTTGTCCAGTGTTTTTAAATCTTCATGAATATCTACAGTAGGCAAAGGATATTCCCAGAAAGTCGAATACAGTAACACATCTTTTGCAGGAATTAAGGGTTATTTTACGACTGGTTTTCAGTACCATTGAAGTAAATTCATGAATAGGTTGACTACTCGTAAGAATTACGAGATCAACAGTCAAAAATTCCATGCGGAAATGACTTCATAACCATAACAAATACGGCAAGTTATTTAACAATGACAGCTGACACTGGTATAACAATTAAGGAATCACTCCTCACCCAACATTCGAACTCGTCTTTTCTAAAAGACGGAAGATAACGACGTAGTTAAGTTGCTATGAAAGACCTGTTCTTATTTTACATTTTTCCACATTCTACTAAATCCTGTATATTGGTGTAGTAGTGGAGCACTTGCCCGGACGTTACCCCTGAACTTGTCCAACTTTATAGCAAAAACATAACTCCCGGGATTACGCTTTCTTTTTATGGCAGAATGCTCATAACCAATCATTTGTTTCTGTTAAGTTCCTAACCATAAAGTCAGGAACCTAGGATTTTATACTTAATGCTGAACACAAAGTTGGTTCATGCGGGAGCTTAGTAACATTTACCAAGCTCCCACATGAACCATTAAGTATTTCCATCATTATTATCGTATCGTGACTTCCACTTAGGCAGTACATATGACGAACCTGCACCTTAGTTCACCATCTTAGTCCTGGTAGCTCAATGGTTAGAGCGTCTCACCGGTCATCAGAAGGTTGCGGGTTCGATTCCCGTCTAGGGCTCAGAAATCGTTTTTCTGAGAGAGCGAGCTTGACGAACGTCCTCTAGTCTTTCTGATATTTACCAAGCTCCCACATGAGGAGACTTTCTGTTCAGTGTTTAAGTATTCGATCATCATTACCATATCTTGACTTCCGCTTAGGCAGTACATATGACGAACCTACACCTTAGCTCACCATCTGAGTCATGGTATCTCAATGGTTGTAGCGTCTCACCGGTCATCAGAAGGTTACGAATTCGATTCCTGTCTAGGGTTCAGAAATCGTTTTTCTGTAAGAACGAGCTTGACGAACGTCCACTAACCTAGATTTTTATGTTGTTACATTCACTTACTCCTTACAAATTAAACATTTACTTAAACCACAAATCGGGTGAGAGGCATTTTTGAGAGCCCATGTGTATCAAACACGAGGGAGATTCTTTGATGTGATTTGGTTCAAGAAATAAAGGTGTAAAACAAGCATAATTTTTATTTTTGAGATTCCTACTAGATACAATTTTAAGTCTTAGCAAATCTCGCTGGTCAAACTGTGGAACACCATGGACTCAGAAGAACTCTGAGCTCCAGACGGGACACGAGCCCGCAACCTTCTGAGTGCTAGCCGGACGCTCTAACCATTGGGCCACTCGAACTCAGATGGCAGAGCAAGGTTACTTACTGTATTTAAACCTGGGATGAGCTAGTCAGCAATGATTTGCTGGATCGCAAACCGTTAGTAGGGCTCAGGGATTTTCTGAGTCCATGGCGTTCCGCAGTTTCCGTGAGACTTTATGTATAATTGCAACGCTATGTTTGTACTTGTATTCATTTATCGTGAGGCAACAAGTTAGATTAAGAAATATGGTTCAGATCAGTAGGAGTTTTTCTACAGGTTTTCATTGGGTATCAAAATGCACGTGATGTGGTATACAATAATGGATTGGCTGCAATAGGTCTTGAACCTGAGATCAAAATACCGAACGGGGCGTTTGAAATTCAGCTGTAGCCGTGTATTTTTTCAACGGTTTCCGAGATATTTGAGGGAAGCGTCATATAGTTTGATGAGTATTTGATGTATCTTCTCAATCAAGGCAGCAGTAAACGAGAAAACCGAGGTAAACGAGAAAACCGAGGTAAACTAGAAAACCGAGGTAAACGAGAAAACCGAGGGAAACGAGAAAACCGAGGCAAACGAGAAAACCGAGGTAAACGAGAAAACCGAGGTAAACGAGAAAACCGCGGTAAACGAGAAAACCAAGATAAACAAGAAAACCGAGGTAAACGAGAAAACTGAGGTAAATGAGAAAACCGCGGTACACGAGAAAACTGCGGTAAACGAGAAAACCGCGGTAAACGTTTGCTTCCATCATGCAACTGTTTAAAACTTAGTATCAAAAAACGTTTCTGTTATGATTTTCTGGGGTTTTTTCCTCAAGAATTATTTATGAGTATGAAAAACACATTTTATAGATAGCTTTGTTAATAATTTTCCTCGGTAATTTGTAAGCGTTTTCATAAAGGAAGAGGCCCAGTCACCCTCGACTTGAGGAAAGAAGATCAACTAATATGGTCCCCTATTCGACACCATTGCTGTTTTGTACTGGCCCTTTCTCGTCACTCCTTGCTTTTAAAACAAACCAGAAAAAAAGATCCAAACAGCAGCGACAAAAAAGGCACGCATTATTAATCACATTATTAATCTTGTTTTCAAAGGCACACATTATTAATCACAATATTTATCTCATTTTATCAAAACTAGGTGTCAACAGAGAATCGTCGCTTGATAACATCTTTTCTTCATCTCATCCGATGAAACTTCCTTTTGACCGTCGCGCTGGCAGTGATGAGGACAGCGATGATAATGTGGTCATCACAAGCAAGAAAACTAATGGAATTACTGAAAACAAGGCGGCAAAGAAACGTAAGAGCCATGAAGAAGGTTTGATTGAAAACGCAAAGACAGGTCGAGCATAGTAGCTTCTTTTTTAAGTTGTACTGTTTTAGCAAGAATAGAAACGTAGGATTTTTCGGATGAAAATTTTATTAAAATTTTTAAAAGAATTATACATAAGTAATGCAATGGTTTGAGGGAAAGTAGTGATTAACGAGCATATAAAGCTCTTTTATTTAGAACAGAGTTTAACAGACATTGGTGGAGAAATAAGATTTTTCTTTTTAGAATTGTTTTTAATTTATCTTTAGTTGGAGTTAGCAAAAACAGGAAATTCTTGCTTCTTATGATGTACGAACCGATAACTTGTTTATGGAGTCTGGTCTCTAGTTAGGCTTTTCTGTACACTTTACGTCAAAAGTCACTCGCCCCAAACCTCTACAATGTCACGAAAATTTTTCGTTGGGAAGGGCAGAAACGGAGTTGATCAGTGAATTACAGACTTGCGGCAAGCTTATGAGCTAGAAAGGTCATTTATGTCCCTGGGCAACCAACATAATCGCAAGATTAAGTCCCTTCAATTTTTGTCGTCGCCATTTTCATAGTTTTTTCTTTTGTTATTGTTAATGTTGTAGATGTGCTGGTTGTTGTTCACTCTGTTTCAGCTGTAGTGGTTCTTTTTGTTGTAATAATGGCAATTTGATCCATTTTTCATGTAGCTGTGTTTTCATGGGGTAACTCCAAGAGCAAAAAGTCACAAGATGTGAGTAGATTGTCATATTTAACTAGAAGCTGATGATCGCCTATTCCGTTGTTCAGTGAGATGCACGGATTAGACAGACACGAGTTTAATGCAGGTGTTCACTATTTCGTGATAATTACGAATAAGGGCTAATAATTGTCTGATTAGCTTGTTTGTTTGGTTGGTTGGTTAGGTTTGATTGGTTAGCTGGTTGATTTGTCGGCAGGTTGGTTTGTTGGTTGGCCATCGGTTGGTTTGTTGGTTTGATTATTTGGCTGGATGGTTAGTTGGCTAGATGGTTGATTAGATGGTTAGTTGTTTGGTTG
>JBAHVQ010183312.1:0-15912 GCA_036872915.1 Nanipora kamurai | reverse complement strand
ATTACATCATTATTCTTCACCCGAGTTCATCTTCTACTCTAGCCATTTAATATCAGATTGGATTTAAATGTTCCGATATTGAAGAAACTAGATCGTGTTTCGAAATATCAAGAGCCGAAGTAACATCAATTTCGCGACCAGCTGCTGTATTCTTAAGAAATGGAGATAATCACAATTCTGTTTAAATTCAACGAAAATTTTGCTCACCGACAAAGCTACCAAAAGATTTCAACAATATTTTATCATTACAATATTTTTTCATATATAATAATCATTACTTTAATTTTGTATTTAGTACTTATTTATATTAAGGATGTAAAGCTACAATGTAGATATGCCTGGTTAATAAATTCCATTAAATATTATTATTTTCTCATATGTAGTATGAGGAAATTAATTTGACTGGTGACTTAAAAATTTACTTCTAGATGGGCAATCAGTGGTTCACATATATCTAACTTGGGAGCGTAAGAACAAGTGTAAGCAGGATCAGCCTTAAATGATTTTCTCTGGCTGACACCAGATAATTTTAATTGTCACAGCAGATATCCTACAGGGGAAGGGTTACATGTCTACTCTATTGCAAGTAAAGCCAAACACATACAACCAAGTTTTCCTTGACAAGTTTACAGTAATTTGCTCATACATGATATAAATTTACAAGTTTTCCTTGTCAAGGAACCTTTTTGCAAAGACTCCTTGTCAATGGAAAAATTGTAAAGGAAAACTCAAGTCAAGTTGTCAAGTTTCTGTGTATGGGCTGTATGTTTCTTTGCAGAATCAGGCTCAGGTAAATCTATAAATACAGTAAATAAGCTAATAAGCAAACCCTTTGACTACTGCTCCTTTTGACAAGTAAAATCATCTGGCGTTAGCCAGAGTAAATCCATTCAAAGATAATGCATTTTTTAGCCCACACAAGATTGTAATCTGTGCAGAGGATACAGTTTTAAAAATTGAGTTCTGAGCTCAAAAGTATCCCTTAAGGAATTGGTCACTGGTTAGGATCTTACATTTGCTGGACTAAAGTAACATTCACATAAATATAAAAGTAACGACAATGATGAGGGATTGATCAAATTGAATGTATGGCCAAAATAATTTTAAATTTGCTTGAGCACTTATGTTGAAGGATAGCATTGAAAGTCCATTAATATCCATTAATACCGTAAATCATGGCATATAAGTTGATTTTCTAGGACCCAAAATAGATGTTCAAAAACCAACCTCAACTAATAAAAAGGGTGACAAAATTATGTGTAAATTAATATGGGATATGCTAGTCCCCAGGCTTCTCAATGCACTAAAAAATGCTAATCAGCTTCGAGGATCAATCAATGACTAATTATTGTATCACACATTACGTGTTATGCACATTGTATGTGTTTACACTTTACGCATTCGATGGTAACAAGTAGAATGTCAACATGCCATCTAAAAGAAGAACTTACAAAGCAGGATTTAAGATCAAAGTTATTAAATATGCTGAGGAGTCCAACAACAGTGCAGCTGGCCATAAATTTAGTGTTAATCAAAAGCTTGTTTGAGACTGGTGGAAAAATCTCGACAAGTTACTTGTCGAAGACAAAATGTGCTGATCATGGATTGAAGTGCCATTAGTCTGAACTTGAGAAAGGACTCACAAACTTAATGAACAAGGAACAATTTAACAAACTTTTTGGTCAGTTTTTGTTGTGGTCACATAGTCTGTCAAAAGCTACCCATAGCAAACTGATTTCTTTTATTTATTTTGAATTTTTTTCATAAACTAATACCATAAGTAGACTAGAAGTTGCCTGTGTAGTAAAAATTACAAAACTTTTGCAATTATTAATTACAACCACCATTACCTTTTTCAAAGCTATAAATTACTTCCTTATTTTTGGACTATAAAGGTAATGATAAATTACTTCTAAACAATTATGTAATCACAAAAATAATTACAAATTGCAGTTACTTGTTAGAAATTACTCTTTACCAGAACAAGAAATAAAGAAACAAAAGCCATCTTGACAAGATGTCTGATTTTTTGTTGCTAAGATAATTTTTTGCTAATAAGTATGGGAAATCAGATGAAAGTAAAGAAAAATATAGCGAGATACTGGAGGCTGTTTTTCACCTCATATTGACTTCACAACAATCAGCTCACAGAGTCATTTTTGTCTCTTCCAAAAAAAAATTACATTGAGTCTCTAGTCCATTAGTGCAGTTTGTGATCATTGAATTTCAAATGTCTAGAACAGCAATTGGTAATTTGAGAGCCCATTTATTTGGTAATGCACTAATGCAATTCTTTTAAATTTATTCCAAACAAGATACTCCAGAGCACATAGTAATTAATCACAAGCAAACTACATCAGTACTTTGTATTATGTAAAAAGTTTTAGTAATGACTAAAATTGAGTAAAATATGCCCTTGCTCCCTAATTGGTTAAAGAGGGATTGAATGAGAGATGGACACTCTCTCTTCAGTATTTTCAAGCAAACTGTCAGCTTATTTTGGTCGGTAATCCAAGCGTTCATTCCAGTCTGTACATTAAACGACCTTTTGCTTGAATAGCCAAAAATAACTGATTACTTGGTGCAGACATACATAATGCACACGGTACCAGCCAGAAATATTGAAAAACTTTCTAGTTAAACTAATATGTCAGTCCAAGTCCTGATGACCGCTACACTTTGGCATTTTCATTAAATAGTCATATTATGCAAATGAAAACCGTGGTTCTCATTGAATATATTAAATTTATAATGAGCTGCGCAGTCTTAAATAGAACAAAAAATTTGTACTCTTGTTTCTCTTTCACGATGCTAAAGCCATTTTATTCAATTGACGTAAATTTTCTAGACACTTATTCCTTTGTATTTACAAGGACAGTGGCCAAAATTCACATTCACGACAACAATTAAATAAATCATCGAACATACTAGACCACAATCAACACTTTGAATCCGCTTAGCTCCAGCATCAATGAGATCCAGTGTCCGTCCTGACCAATGCAAAATCTCTGCAACATTATTATCCATGTAAACCAAAGAATCTTTAACAGCAGTGGAAACAGACCGCCACATTGACTCCAAATAATCAAGGAGTTTAATTTCAAAATTGTCCGCCATCTTGAGAACCGCTATGAACAAAGCAAGACAATAAGCAACCTCGTACCCAGGGCCATTCTATAGGGTTCGGCCAACAGAAATTTTAAGAGAAAAACTTTTTCCTTTACATCTCATAAAATTCTGTGTTACATCTTCATAGCCGGGCCAAATGGAAGAAACGTCAAAATGGTAGGGGGAAATGGCCCTGGTAAACGCAAGGTAAAATTAATCTAATAATGAGCAGCATATTGTTCGTTTTTCAATTTGGACCCAGTCCCTTTTTACCATAAGAGTTTTTACATTTTAAACGTGAGCTTTTGTGCTAATTTGTTCTTTATTTTCATTTTTTCTAGAATAAAAAAACGTTTAAATAGTATTCTGATTCAGGGACCGCGGAGGTGGGGAGGAGGGATCAATTCCCCCTCCCTTTTGAACAATCTTACTTTTTTCAATTTTAAAATTTTTCAACTATAAAATGATACGACAACACGAAATCATGTTATTTTAGGTGAAGAAAATTTTCGAGTATCAGAATGAAGATAAATTTCGAGTGGCAGAATAATATAAACTAATCACTCAAAAATTTCCTTCACCTAATATAATTACTTTTTAACATCGACTTGTTTTTACATTGGTGAAGCGTTCCCTTGATTAGGCACGAGTTAAATTAATACTTTAATACATCTGCTGCTTTATCGCCTACACTCCTGCAAGAAAGATTGTGCGTGATCACTGGACGCTGGCTTCATCGGAGGAAAAAATCTACGAGACGGAGTATTCAAGAGGGTCACAAAAGTTCACATTGTGCCCTGATATTGAAGGGTTGGACCCAGTGGCATAACAAGTAGTGTTTTATTCTATTAGGTTCAGAATTTGTCAAAATCGTTACCTTCCGAATAATAACCCTTCTCATAAAGTTTTCTCAGAGATATAGAAATATGTTCATGTTGTAATGTATGCGTTTCAGTACCCGCCTTCTATAATTATGCATGCGCGCCTCGTTTGGGGGGAATGGGAAAAACCACCATGCTTTAGAATAATAAAAGAGAAATCATATAAAGCTAGAAAGAGTACTTTACACATGTCATTTCACTACGAGCGACATTGATTATCCTACCCTGGGGGGTGAAGTGTTATTTTCATTTTCTGGAACATGACGTTATCCTATAAAGAAGGTCCTGAAGGGGTAAAATGGGAAAAGGAATTGGCCTGCGTTTGCCCTTGGCAACAGGGATTTGGTCACTGGGAATGTTGAAAAAAAATACGGAAATGGGAATGAGACAATTGCGCTTTGCAAGCATGTCCACTTAAGGCTTAAATGATTCCCGTAGTTTGGGAATTCGAATGTCTGAAAACTGTTAAAAGTGCCTATTTGCTGCTAATTTTATGATAGAAATACAGAATTACATTTTCTGTCCTAGGGTGTTTTATTGTCTTGTTCCCTCGTCTTGTAGTCAACGATGTTTGTGTACGGAAGTATAATCAAGTCAAAGACTCTGCAGAGTATGCATACGGATTCACACGTTACAAACAACATCGCAGAAAACAGAGCTGGTATTTATTACACTGGAATTTTTTCCTGACTTCTACTCGTGGGAATGGGAGTTGGGCACTGGGAAGTGGGATCTGGAAAAAAAATTGGGCTGGGAAGTGGAACTGGTACCCCCTTCAGGATCCAGTATAAATATATTAATAATTGGTAAAATGGGTCAAGAATAAAAGCCTCGATCAGTATAAAAGGAATGACTGTTAAGGTGCTTTATTAATCTGGATGTAATTTTTGTTGTATGTTGATCACTATATTATATCCGAAACATGTACAACAAGGATTAAGTTACATGATCCGCTAATACCTTCCTTGCAGGTGTCACCCCCTGAACTCAGATCTTGGGACACCACTTCCAAAATGCTTCACCAGAATAAAAAGGTAAGTCTGCGTTAAATTTCGCGCTTTTATCCGACCTAGTAACGATCTCTTCTACTAAAAACCGAACTTCAGTATTTCTTAGCCATTACGGTTTTCTATTCGCGCTTTGAAAATTCTCATTAATTACAAGCACGGAAAACTGCCTTCTTGAGCTTATTCCATGACCTTCTCGCTTATGATGGTCTTTATAATTTTCATTATTCTGGGGAAAACATGTCTTAATTGCGGTTCGACATCACAGATCCTTTCCAAAGCAAGGTAAATATTACTATCTTTGGCAGTTGCCGACAACCATTATTTAACCGTTTCTGTTCAAGAAACTAGTGCTTACGCAACACTCCGTTTATGTTACTGACTATTTTGGTTGGATTAGTTTTTTGGCCCATGAAAGTTTACCAGCAAATTACTGTCCATCGTTTTCCGTTAATTTATGCATTTACCTTCTTTGGATTGATATTCTATACGCTACAGCCTCCATTAGGACAGGTAAAAAAATTAGTTAGTGATCATCCTTTTTGTTTCAAGGACATGGGTAGGGTGGAAGAGCTTTTTTTTTCAAAACAAACCTGTTGAGACCGGCATGAATGTGGCAATGAGGACAAAGATTTCATACATTTTAGAATATTTATTTAAAAACACACGTATACAATATGTGTTAGCAGTGTTATACTTTAACTTGAGATGTGAAATGATCGTACTCATAAAATCATCGGCCATTCTTCAAGTCCATAGCTAATACGTATGCGCCGAACAATACGCACGTTGACCCACACTGATCGAAAAGATGCAATGTTGAATGTCTTGCTTTTCGGTGTTTGTTTCGAATGCAGTTGTCTGCGATTTCTTTCAACTTTTTGGAAAATAAAAAAACATAAAAAGATATATGGGTCGAGCCGCGTTTGAGGGTCGAGCGAGGATGATCACCAACTAATCTTTTTTTTTACTTGGTCTTACCTCGTTGTCAGTCATAAATGCTGATCGCTGCTACTAAATATTACATCCTTTTCACTACACTGCCGAGGTAACGAGTAGATACATTTTTATCATTGGCGTCCTCATTGAAATCGTCGTTCACATACGTCTTGGTAGCTCACTGGTTAGAACGTGTCATCACGGGTTTCATCCTAAACTGGGGCTCAGAAACATCTGTTACGCACGAAACAAGCATACCAAACGAGCTTTTGCCAGAACTCACTATTTTTATTGATGTCTTTCCTCTTATATAATATTATCTTTACAAGGTGGTCTAAATGCATATCTTATCATGACAACTATCATTTCTTATCTTATCTACCAAATCCTGCCAAATTTCCTGTGTGGTACCGACTTGTCACACAGTTCCCCTCTATAGATTTAATTCTATTCACAACAGATTCCACTAAATTCTACAAAATTCGACGCCGGGTTCCTAACGTTGAATTTCGCATGTCTCGAATTCAACTACACGCAGAGCGCGTTCCCTATGACCAACGGTATTTCCTTGTAGATTTATAAACATAGGGCCAAACACACAAGGAGAAGAAGGGTAGCAGAGTCAATTTGCACCTACTAGTTGATAGGAGATTAAGTTTGATCAAGATTTCGTTCGTATTAGTGTTTTTAGTATGAGCTGCAAGGAATGTAGCTACACCTGTACAACGCTCTACAGGTTGGTGAATTGTGTGGCAAATGTACTCTAATGTCTGATTTAAAGAGACTTTCACAGTATCAAGGAATACCTTTACATTTATTCTCAATCGTATGTTACGTGCCGATCAAATGGAGACGCGCACACTCTGAGATCCAGTGCAAATCTGACTTTATTCTTTTTAAACTCTGTTTTTATCTTTGTTATAATACTATTACATATTTCAATTTCCTTCGAGTAATTAAATTAACATAAAGACTACACAAACAGGATACACAGTAATTAACAACAGGATACATAGTAATTAACATATTTTACACTCATTAAGACCGCTTGTCTAAGATATTGACAGATATTGAACAGTTACACGTATAAGCCATGTCCTTGAGTGAAAAACTGTGGCAGAAGAGCCTGTGCCGCCAGCTTTACGACTAGCTATCTGCCTCTATCGTCTCGGTAGGACGACATACTATAACGATTTTGAGAAGTACATCAATAAAATTTTGCAAGCGAGAACAAGTGTTCTTTCCTGTTACCCTTTCATTCACGCTGTTATCGTACCACAACTATATTATTTTACTCTGTTACGTAGGGGCCGCGGAACCGGTGGTACTGGGGGCAGGTGCATCCCCCTACTTTTTGTATGAAGGAAAAAAGTGCCCTTTTGAACTTGCCCTTTTTAGTACGTTTCATAGGAACTTTACTGTATTGTTGAGTGAATGAGTGGCGAATTTCACAGCAGCATAATTTAAGACACAAATTCACATCTTTTCTATCTTCATTTAAACTATTAACGTAAACAATCTGTCATAGTACCTGCGATTTTTGCAAGAATATTCGAACATTCCGCAGGGATATTCAAATATTTCTATATCTACTCGTCCCATTTGGATAATTTTGGTCTCAATCTACACATCATATGATCATAGTATTCGTATTAATGTTGGAACTTATTATTGACAGGCGATGGGTCAACACGTCAAGAATATTTCAAGTCTGTTTGGTGTTTGGGTAAATCTCGTCACTTGTTCTAGATAGAAATGATGCAATCTTTGATAAAATTTATGAGGACATCTCCGTGTTGTACGCCCGGTCAAAATCAGTAATATATTACTGGTGACTTTCGGTTGGCCACATCTTACGTTTAGAGCACGCTAGATAGACAAAATTACCACCGTTAGATTCGCTGTTTTCAGGGGTTTCAGTACAAGTTAATCAAGTTTGTTTATGAGACAGCATAAGGGATATATTATATATTATATTATATATTATTATATATATTACAATCGGGTCAAAATAAAAAGCGGTTTCATGTTACAAGAAAAAAAACATTGTTGCTCTCCTCGTTACTTTTTTATGGTAGTTTGTTAGCATATAACTTCAGTTAAGTTTAAGCTACCGTAGTACCAAAAACATCATTTGATTTGGCGTAAAAACCTCTATTTACAGTGTTAATTTCATGAGGCCACAAAAACGCCGACGAATTTTATGTCTAGTCGCAGTCAATAGACCTGTGGATCAGAAATCACGGTTTCTGATTGTTCAAGTGGGATTGTCTTCGCAGAGGTCCGCCCGCTAGGTTGACCAATCAAAAATCGCAAATACTGATCCGCCTGGATCTATAAATTACACGCTCACGCCTTGCTCCCAACACATCTCTTCTTTGATCACTTCTGATCACCAGTTTAAAGTCTGTTCACAAATTATCATGCCAAGAGCTGTCAGGTGCAAACGAGAACAAGCAAAAGAACTGGCAGAAAAAACTAAAAAAATACAAAAACTGACAAGTTTCTTTAGTAAGCACCCACCTGGAAATGTTATTGAACAGCGTAACAGTGTTACGCAACACGGTTTTACTCATGAAGGGAAAAGCTCGCGGCAGGGTGCGCATTAAAGGGGTTAATTCAACCTGAAAGATCTTATTCATATTGCTGAGTTTGCCATGTACCTCGGCAGTTCCAGACTACCCAGGGAACCAATTGGCACTTAATTTGAAATTCTAATTTTGGCCGAGAAACAAATTTGCTCCGTGTGGAGACTGTAACTACTCACATTGTACTGGGAACTCATTAACGTGAATAAGGTCATTCTCATCCAGAGCCTCTTTATCATAAACTGATACCTCGCCAGCACAAAAGCGGTTCTGGGAACGAGAATGGAATAAGGTCCATTGGTTTGACAATTCGACAAAGGCAAAACGTTGTTTTCTGACAACAATATTTGTAACTATTTGTAAGTGTGGTGAAAATTGGTGGGGCACAGGACTATTTTAAAATATAAAAATAAAGATACTAAGACACGAGAGAATGGTAATCTAAAAAACAGAAAGCAAAACCAGAGTAAAAATTACCGATTTCACACCCACCTAGGTAACTTGGAGAAATTAATCTTTTGGTAATTCGAAAGAAGCAATAGTATGAAAACACTGTGGAACATATAAATAAACAAAAATTAAGGGTCGGCTTTTGAGGACCTCCCTGGCGCAAGGCCACTGGTAATTGCTGCAATATTTCGTGCAAAGCTGCAACATTGCGTGTAAGATTAACGTTTTATGCATTATTAACGTTCATTAATAATAACATTGCACGCATTTTTAATGTTCCGACTGATTGCAGATTTCCGGCCACGATATTTTAAACTATCAAACTATTGGATAAGAAATACACTATTTTTACAGAATAGTAAACTTAATTTCAACGCATTTTACACGTGGAATGTCAGTGCACTAGCGGCCTTGGAAATAAATAGAAATGATCATGCAGATAAACTGATAACAGGGTTCCTTGCAGCACTTTAATACATAAGACAACATGTACCCTGTTAACTGGTTGTTTATGCTATCGGGCTTCCAAGACAAACTAAGACACGATGTTTCCGTTCATTGATTTCAATGTTTTTGTCCTCGACTGCAGCTGCCGTTCTTCACCACCCAGCAAGGTATATTTTATACACATGACCACGCCACGTGAGCCACCATTACTGGGCATCCAAAAAAGCACCAACAATTACATTGTTCGACTAGATTATCTAGTTGGCCAGTTTTATAAAACCATACAGGTTAGATAAGTAACGAGAATGACCCAATGGCTCAGGTAATCCAGTTCAGACCATTTCTTTAAAGTGTGTTCGACACCAAATCCCTAAATAGAGAAAAAACGTATTAAATTGACATTACAAATATTAATAATTATTAATAACATGGTAACAATGAAAAACACATAACTTTAACTAATAATCGAGCCTTAAAGGAGCATCACTAGGATCTTTAAGATAACAACGGCTACAAAGCCCGAGAAAAATTTAACTTTTTTTTTGCAAGAAATGGTGCCTAGATTTATACTACAATATTTAAGTTTGATGTATGTGACCAGTTACTGACATGTAATTTTTTCAACCGTAGCCGTAGTCTGTTGAAATCTTATCGTCCCTGATAAATTGAACGATACATAGATATATACAAGGTAAATAATTCTTTCATAAAATAGTTAAAAACGAAATGTTTTCGACGTTAAGTCATCTTCATGGTGTAAACTACCATCCGCGTTTATCAGTTTCTACTTTTATGTAATCACAGCCATGTACTTGTTTGTTCAGTGATCGAGTTTTTCTTTCAACCATTAACCCCTCGAGAATTCTTCGCTTAAATAATGATTCTCCACTGCAAAAAAATGTGTTGGATTATCACGGAGATGTCGTGCCGGCTCTGAATTATGTGCAGGGTTGCTATGTGCAACTGTTTTTATGGCAAAAATTCGCATTGTTTCACCAACGTAGGTCGCACCAAAGGAGCATTCACCTTCGTGACGACATGAGATTCTTATACTTATCTTCCTATTTTGCAACCAAATTATGAAAAAAAAGGTGCATCACAGAGGTGCTTTGCATCAAGCCAAGCGTTTCAGAAAGTTCCAGACCACCAGAAAAGAGTTACGGATAAGTATCTCCATAAATCCCAAGTAGTCTACGAAGGTGAATTCTCCTGTGCTGCGACCTACGTTTGTGAAACAATGAGAAGTTTGAAGCCTTGGGAAATTTTTACTGATCAAACTGTGGAACGCCGCAGACTCAGAAAAACTCCGAGCTCCACACGGGACTTGAACCCGCAACCTTCTGAATGCTAGCCAAATGCTCTAACCATTGAGCCACTAGAACTCAGATGAGAGAGCAAGGTTACTTACAGTATTTAAACCTGGGACGATCCAGTCGGCAATGACTTGCTGGACTGCAAGCCGTTAGATGTCGGTAAGTCTTCAGTTAGATGTTAATTTGAAATTTGAGTTTGTAGTTTAATACTGGTAAAGTCTTTAGAAATTTTTGCTGATCAAACTGTGAAATGCCATGGACTCAGAAAAGCTCTGAGCTCCAGACGGGACTCAAACCCGCGACCTCCTGATGCTACCCATCGCATTTCAAATTTCAAATTAATTCGTAACCCCTTATTATTATCCACCATTAATTTCTAATTTGATTAACTAATCAAATTAGAACTAACTAAATTAGAATTCAAAGTGGAACTAAAAAAATTAACTATCTAATCAAATTAATATTTAACTGAAGATTTACCGACATCTAACGGCTTGCATTCTAGCAAGTCAATGTTGACTGGCTATTCCCAGGTTTAAATACCGTAAGTAACCTTGCTCTGCCATTTGAGTTCTAGTGGCTCAATGGTTAGAGCGTCTGGAACTCAGAGTTTGTCTGAGCCCATGGCGTTCCACAGTTTGGTCAGCAAAAATCTGCTAAGACTTTAACAGTATCAAACTGAAAATTCAAATTTCAAATGAGAAATTTTGCCATAAAAATTGCTGAACATAGTAACCCTACACATAATTCAGAGCCGGCACGATACCTCCGTGATAATCCAACACATTTTTTCGCAGTAGAGAATCCTGTGCTCTGCCCAATCATTATTTAAGCGAAGAATTCTTGAGGGGTTAACGATTACAAGAAAAACTCCATCATTGAGCAAACAAGTACATTGTTACGTCGCTCAACTTTTCCCTCTCGGAATAACGTGATTACATAAAAGCAGAAACTGATAAATGCGAATGGTAGTTTAAACCCCGAATATAATTTAAAGTCGAAAGGTTTGGTTTTTAACTTTTTTATAAAAGAATTTTTTAGCCTGTACATATCTATACATTTTACCAAGAGCGAACATTATGGAAAAAAATTGAACAATACATTTGCAAGAAACGGGTTCCGAGATGTAGGCCATAGCCTCAACAAAACGTTTTAATACGTCTGGCGAAAGTGGACCCGTGACAAAGAGTGCAAATGAAAATGTAAAACGATACAAAAGTACAGCCTGAATAGGCAGTTTTAAACGACTTGTAGAAAACCAAAAGCGTTAAGAAACTGCCTGAACTTGGAAAAAAACATACCCCATTGGTAAGGTCAAGTGGTAACCCTAGAGCTTGTGACACTGCAACAAAAGTAACAACGAGCATTTGTCACACTTCGGTTAAGGAACAAACCCACCATATCCCATGCATCCTGCATGACCCAAACAAAACTTTTTAATCCCCTGGCTTGAACATTTGGCATTTTTACTAATTTTCTGTGCGAATTCGCTCTCGAAACAAAGTTTTCTAGAATCTAAATAAAAACTTAAAAGAAGTAAAAGCCCCTTATCATTGCGTCCGACGTCGGAAACATCACAAATAAAACAAGTCTACATACCCGTTTTTCAGTGGTGTTACCATCAAACATAGCTCCAAGATAGGCCAAATGAAATACATTAACAAATCCCAAACCAAGATTCAGAACAGTCACCCAGTAATCTGACTAAAATTTAAAGTAAATTCATCTCGCGTTACATCAGCATAAACTGATTTTATAACCTATAATTTTTCTTGCGGTCACAACGAATATTACAAAGTTGAATAAATTTGCCGTTGTCTATCACAAATCCTTGAAATTGACCGGCTACTCTACCATTTACTATTTGTTCACAAAAAATTATGATGACGTCGCCTCATGCAGGTCCGTTTTCAAAAATGGTGCAAAATTGAACTAAAAAACTGCTAAAACAATTAGACCAATTTCTGCTCATTAAAAACGCATGCTCGTCGTCCAGTTGTTAAATAGAGAATGTAATGACAGTTATAATAAAGATAGTGCCGAACAATGGGAGTAACATTAATCAAACTAAAATAGTTACACTTTTTAAGATTTATGATTTATCACGCTACCTTCCAGTACTAAGATTATTGCAATGGTTAGCATTAATACGATGATTAAAATCACCTTTAACATCCTCGTTATCATTATCCTTTTCTCTATCCATATGATCCTCTGTAACCCTCTCCATCCTATATCCTATATCCTACAGTTCCTTCTCCTTTTTCTAGTTGTTTTAGCTTCATCATCATCATCGTCTTCATCATCTTTATCCTCGTTATCACCCTTATCCTTAGCTTTATCTTATCTTTTTCATCATCTTTATCTTACCATCATTATCATCTGTATCTCTATCATCCTTATCATTATCATCTTTTTTTTTCATCTTTACCTTTATCTATATTAGCTTTATCTTTATCATCTTTACCTTTATTTTTATCATCTTTGCTTTTATCTTTATTATCTTTATCATCCTTACCTTTACCTTTGTCTTTAACATTTTTACCCATATCTTCATTATCTTTATCTTTATCATCCTTATATTTATCATCTTTACCATCTTTACCCTTGCTTTTATCATTTCAATTTTTATCTTTATCTTCATCTCCATACCTTTATCTTTATCCTTTTCTTTCTCTTCCTTTTGTTGCCCTGTCTTTCTCTTTCCCTTTCCATTTATCTTTATCTTTGTTTTATTCTTGTCCTTATTCCTTTCATTATTTTTATCTTTATCCTCATTCTTATCCTTATTCTTATCCCCACCCGCATCGTAATCCTCCAACTACTCCTTTGCGTTACATTATCCTTACTCTTATTAAGATCATTAAAGAATTTCAACAAGGAACAATCACTATCAACTAACTGATGTGTAAACTCATAATTTTACTTACTTCTTTGTGAAGATGTTCGCAATTTGCTTTACATTTTCTGGATTCAATGCACATACTAAGAATACGGCCTAATTTCTTTCTAAAAGCTAGAATAATTTATCAGAAAAATAATCTTTGTGGAAATTTTCTAAAAGGCAGTCATGAAAGCAATCAATTGGTTTCTCTTTTTCTTTTTTTGGCAAAGAGATGGGATATTTAATACATACCGTGCTCAACATAGGCGTAGGTTCCAATCGATATTAGAACAGCAGCAAGTTGGAAATTCAAACCCTAAAGGAAGACACAAATCAATGTCAAAACAAATTTATGAGCTGAAACGTGTACTAGGAATGTATATGACAATACGTTTTCTTGGTTGATCACTTATGCAAAAATTTTAGATGACAACTCTACTCGGTCACACATCCAAATATACTCCTGTGAAATGATATACCAAACTACAAAACTCTTACGCTTCAGTTTCTTTTCCCATGCAACATCAATCGCATCCACAATCCTCACTATTTACTTTAGTGAGTATATCCATACCAATTGTACATTTTTGGTACAGAAGTACATCTTCACTAAAAGGCCGTTGGAGGTTCTACTACCTACTATGTTTTAGAAAAGTTTTTACAACATTCCTGTTCTGGTCTACTCGAAATGATTACCAAAAATTTAGCAAGATTTTTTTGGGAGTTTTATCCACTTACGAAGACTTTAAAGAGTTGATGTAATCTTACAAGAGAAATTGTTGTTTATTATTCTCAGTTTCTATTCATATAATTATACAAATAGTTTATTTTGAAGATTTCCAAAATAGCAGTTATAAACTGAGCTATGACATAATATTATATGAAATAGAAAAAAAAGTCCGCCAAAAGCGGACTATGAGATCTCAAAAGTTTCGGTAACCACTGAGTATTTTGATTAAATACAATACAATGGAAACTCCGTAAATAGAAATTATTTTTAATTCTCTGAGTTAATTCTCTACGGGCTGAAGGATTACATACTTTAGTTCCACCATGAACAACAGTGACATAGTTTGAGATTTCATACAATACAATGGAAACTCTGTAAAGCTAGGAAAAGTTTCTGAGTATTTAAATAAAAGTATATGTGGCCGAGTTGACTAGGGCACTGAAGTTTTCCATTGCAGATTCATGGTTCGATCCCACCACATTTCTCTTTTTCTTTAATATTTCTAAGCTCGTTCTGAATCAATCTAGTTTCCTTTCGGTTTTCTTAACAGATTCCATCAAGAAAAAAAATGAAATTTACACTGCCTGGATTATTTCTTGACTTTTTTCCTTCTTTCGTTGATCTCATACCCCTCAAATTAATCGTACAGTTTCCAGAGTCTGAGATGGAAGTGGGCACTCGATTACCGGCGCTTCTTCAGTTACAATTGTTCAATGTTTTTGCTTTAAGACAAGTTTTGGCTTACGGTTAACTTTTTATTAACGTTCCAATTAAATTCAAATAATCCAAATAATTTGTATTCTCATGGCCAGGGATATGATGGTAGAGTTGGCTAGGGGTTGTTACGTACACGTATTTCTAATTTATTCTGCCTCGTACCCACCTGGGATTTGGGGGGACAGAAGCACGAGAGAACTCAAGGAGCGATGGGATTGGTGAGCGCTTAGCAGATCTTGCAACTGTCATGGTGGACAACAACAGTTTCAGTGAACCGGAAACCTCGAAAAGCCCTTTGAATCTTATAATCGAAAGGCTTTCGATTATACCTTGGCTTTTTAGAAACTGAACAAAATCTGCCAGGCGTCTCCGTGCACTCTTCCCACAATCCTCTTCAATTCGCACTTCAATTTCGAGCCCCGAAACATTGGAACTATTACAAAAGTTTTTAAAAGATTATGAGGTAAAAAGTGTTTGTGAATTATATATATACACGAATATATATATATATATATATACAATAAATAATCTATATAATTAAATAGTACGTCATTAAATACTTACCGTAAAGTTCCCAAAGTAACGACTCCCCAAAACGAACGACAAGAATAGGCGTTTGCCGAAATTCCTCCAAGTAGTGACCCCCCCGAAAGTAACGACCTCATATGAACTCGTGATAAATGTACTGTAATATCCAATACCTGATGTTGTTTGCGTCCAAGGTAACGGCAATGTATTACCCTTTTTATACAAGATTGAAGTAATATTTAAAACACGAACGCGTAGCGCGAGTGTTTTAGATCTGATAAAACGCGTACTACGAGTGTTTTGAATAGCTTCAAAAACGA
>JBAHVQ010183291.1:0-15923 GCA_036872915.1 Nanipora kamurai | reverse complement strand
GTCCCGTCTGGAACTCAGAGTTTTTCTGAGTCCATGGCATTCCACAGTTTGATCAGCAAAAATTTCCTAAGACTATACCTATATAGGTTATATAAAGTCCAAAGATCCAAACGTTTTCGATTTTTAGACTTAAAAAGACCATATTTTTTACCACTATATTTCTATAAATGAATAAATTCTAGAAATTACCTAAAGCCGTGAGGATTACGGCACCAGTGAGCATGATGCTACATTGTAACACATCCGTATACGTCACAGCTTCAAGACCGCCTGGTGAAGATCGTGAATAGATAAATATAAAATATTACTCCTCCAACATTTGCATGCGGGTAAATCATAAATTCAATGGAATTAAATCAAATAGAAACAACTTAAAGTAACTCTTGGTGAATAAGTAATAAAAAGTAGTAAGTCGCACCTAATATGACGTAAAGAGCGGTGACTGCCAATATGATAACGGCTGAAATGTAAATATTCCATCCAGTGGCTTCTCGGAAGTACAGACTGCCAGCATATATGTCGACCTGCGGACACAAGGTTCGATAGAACAAAGTAATTACAGAGATAAAAAGCTTCCTGGATCTATACGCTAATATTTTTCTCACAAACGTGCAGACTGTAAGAGAAAGACGAACGAGAAAGGAAATAACGAGTTCCTCATAGACATTTCGCCGTGTTCATTGCTAGGTTTCCTTTACTATTCACACAAAATTAATATTTCTGACCACGTTATTACTTTCACTGTTTTAAAACTTCCGAAAACGAAACATTGCGATCGATTGTAGGTAACAGCAATTGTAAGGACTTGAATACTGGTAGTGGGAATATCAGGAAATTTTTAAGTCGGCAGTATACTTTTATTTTCCAGCGTGTTGATATATCTTACAATGAATACATTTGGTTTAAAAGAGTTTGCAGGTATTTGTACTTAAAATGCCTTTTCTATGAAAATAGATATATTAAAACAAAGCAAATGATCGGTCAAGGCAATTAAATCAATTTCTATTCGATTTTAAAACTGATATAGTCAAGTCTAGAGATTAATCTAAAACTCAAGTATGATAAAGTATAAAGGTAAATCAAAAACTAACCGATATTTTGGTGAAGACATAACTGACAAGAGCAACAAGTGTCATGATCCACCGTATGACTCTACTTTTATATCGATTATTCAAGTACTCGGGCATGGTGAAAACCTACAATGAAAAAAATGCACACAATGATTTCATATTCTTAGAAAACAACTTAGCTTTCTCGATAATGAAATACGACTTCAGTTTTGCGGTGGATATATATGCAGCCATTTTGTAATTTTTATAAAATTATATAATGTGAATTATACAAAAGTATTTTCAAACGTGATCGACAGACATCATATCACAAAATGTAACGCTGCGTGTGGTACCATGCGTAATTCAAACTTACCCCTCCCTTCAAGTAGATTGGCACAAAAATGTACCCCAACAAGAGCAATATCCAAGAAGCCTGAAATAAACAGAGACAAAATAATTAACCAGAACAAATAAAAATTTTTGCTCATCTGTTTTAGGAATTTAGAGTATTGTTTAGTGCGTCAGCAGTCGAGCGGGAGAGGGACACTTAACCTTGTTACTACGAAATGAAAAAGGAAAAAAAATTTCAAGCGTTGTTTAGCTGGGATGCCTCTTTTGTCGTTTTGACAAGCATTGGGTGGTGGAAAATACGTTTTCATAGAGCTTACACTCCAATAACTAAACTACACCAAGCCGCACCAAAAATACAACAACACTGTTGGTCTAAGTTTGACTGCACGAGGGGTAGTTATTTTTACAGCCCAGGTGTCACTATTTTATATGATCGGTGACATTTTAACACGGTTGCTGTTTCCAATATTTCATTTACCTGCCATTCATAAGCCACGACTGCTATCCCAGTCGCAGCTCCGTCTCCAGCCACTCCAACAAAATGTGTTCCACCAATGTTGCTCGCGAACAAACTTCCACCTACCATCCACCAAGTAAGAGAGCGGCCTGCTAAGAAGTAACTTTCGGCTGTTTCATCGCTCAGTTTCTTTTTACGCAACTTTGCCTGGAAATGAGCAATTTAAAAAAAGAAATGAAACGTTAATAAATCGCCTTACGCTATATGGTAAATAGTAAGTTTGTTTGACCGTGAGCATCGAGTTTAACTAACTGGGGACTGAAGCGAGGTTCACTTACTGAATTACCCATCGAGCCATATTGCAGAACTCAGACGAGACTGGGTTGACGTCACGAAGATGTCATATAAAGATGTCTGTATATCATTCATATACACGACTAGCTGTGCAATTTTTTGACATTAAGTGCTTACATCATCCACTAAAAGAAGAAAGTATCACAGTTGATACTCATATGAGTACTATGATACATTATTGACCTGATACTGAAGTCACAGAGTCCATGTTTTTTCCTAATGCTTTATCGTTTCTTGAAAACAAACTGAATGTACCAAAACTACGCCAAAATACAGAGTTATTTGCAAGCAACCATGCAAACATTAGGGCTGTGAGAATACATGCCTTGTCAGTCGCCTGGCGTGATAACCTGCGCGACAACAGAGAACTCGAGGAACTGGAGTTTTTGAATTCCAGGTCATCAAAAACAACAGTTGTTTAAACTGTCTGTCATTTATCTTCCTGAGTCATCCCTGACGAAATCCTAACCCCAAGGCATTAAAGAGTTATTCTTAAATACCATTCACTCCCGCATGTCTGTGTAGAGATGAGTAAAAAAAATTACCCCAATGACGCTACCGAGAGTAAGAAAACCATCACCTGGAATCTCGAACGATATGTCTTTAAGTAATATTTAAAAGCCTGGTAAGGAGTGCTTTACCTGATATGAAACACAAGGCGACAGGCGAGTGTTTTAGATGGGGATAGAGCACGATCTACGAATTTTTTAAATGACTTCTAAAGCCAGCCACTTTATACGCTAATTGATGAAGGAAGTTTGGCAATTAATGTTTTCTGAACCGCAATAATTTGACGAGAAAAGTGAGCTAGACCTATATGAGATATATAGATCCGTTACGGTTATGATTTTCCTTTGTGTTTTCCATATGAATTATTAATGAGTTTTAGAATTATTATTCGGACCAAATAAAACGTAAGACTCCGTGAACATGTACTCATGACAAAAGTCTTAGCCTTCGTGTTCAGATGATGTAAAAATTATCCTTCCTAAGATAATAAGTTTTCAAGTTTCATACAAGATTAAAGGCTTATCATAGTGTGAGCAAAGTTTATCTGTGGGTGATGAAAGCTAATCCTAGAGTTATGAAAGCTTCTCCTGGGGTAATCAAAGTTTATCCTTAGGTTATCAAAACGTATCATATGGCTATCAGTGCTATCCAAGGGTTAACAAATCTTATCGCAGGGTTATCTCAGTTATTTTATCTGACGGTACAAAGGGAAGATCAACCCTGGTTGTCTTGGTCCCTTAAATCCACATCTATCGTTTTCTGTTTAATATCTGTCGTCATTTTGAGTGATTGCTAATATCAAACGTTGAACAGCTGAAGCCACAACCAAGAAACGTGAATTGTTGTTCCAACTCGTTGATGTTCATTTTACGACGAAATTATAGATTTGATAGGGGAGGTATTTCCGTTGAAACCTGATAATTTCCGTACTTTCAGCATATATCCTTTTAGTCAATACAGACTAATCTAGGCTGACAACATGACGCGAAGCTTGAATGACCAAAATACCTTGTGCTTCCGTTACCCTTTCGTTACAGACTTCGTTTTTGTGACGGAACTTTGTTAATTCTAACAATTTATATTTCATTCTATTTGTCTCCAATTCCAGTCTTTCTTGATTTGATATTAGGGACCAAATGTTTAGGACAGGTAATTAATCTTTTACCAAAGTGAAAATTGAAAATACCAATCAAAAAAGATTTAAGTTTTGATCGATTTTAGAGTGGAAGCTGTACTTACCGCGAAAAATGAATCACTTAGATTGGAAAAAAAACGTCAATAAGTTCAATGATTGAAATTTTCAATCTTTTGAATCAAGAGAGTAATCCTAGAGTACATAGCAGCAGAACCAGTACTGAAAACTTACCGCCAATCCAATACAGATGGTGAACACAAAATAAAAGGCAATGATGAGCCAGTCGGCCCAGTGGAATCCCTTTTCGTTATTTTCCATCGTAATTTACACAGTTGTCTGTACAAAACCAAGACAAAATGAGAAGGTGAACAAACAAAACAGACATTAAGAAAGTAATCTTGTAATACGATACGTTTCCTGGAACATAACGTGATGCGATAGGAAATGGAATGAGGGGCGGAGCAGTGGGAGCGCAAAAGAGGGGGTGGGAATGAGGAATTGAGGAGGAGGCGATGGGGGAAGATAAGTGGGCGGAAGGGAACGAACACGAAATGGAAAGCGGTTAGCCGGGAAGGAAGAAAAGAATTAGAAAACTTGCGTGAAGAATAGAGATGGGAGAGAGAATAATTTATTTGAACTCAGAAGTTCATCAATCATTACAACAGCTTTTCGTGAAAGCCGAGTAAAAGATTCAAAAATTTAACACACATTGGAGGAAGAGAACGTGTAGGCAAGAAAGAGAGGAAAGAAGCGAGGAATGGGGAAGATTAGCGGTGGATAAAGGAAGGCGTGCAAGAGGGAGGGCCAAATGAATTGCCGAAAGATGACGCAATAAGTATTGGAGCGAAGACTAAACTCACGCAATGCAGGTCGCACTTAAAAACAACATGAAAAAGTTACATAAAGCTGTCGCGTTCACAAGATATCGAACCAAAAATAAGTGAAACAGTTCGTCAAACTATACGGTTGAAAGTCTAAAAGGTGCGAGTTTAAAACGAGTTTGGCCATATTGCGTGATCCCGATTCCCTTCAGACCTCATTTGCTCTAATATGACCATGTGGTTTTTTAAGCTTCGCGGAATTAAGTAACCCGACTACCTTTCATGATCTATTTTCAGGACAATATCACTCACTACTCCGACAGAAAAAAGGAATGAACGAAGCTGTGATCAATAAGCTTTATGAATTTATATCTTTCGAAAATTACTTCACTAAAATAATATACGTTTGATTCTAAATAAAAGTTGTATTACAAGATGTTTCGATAAGAAATCTCCAATCTTCTTCAGCTGAAAAAGGTGGAAGGCCGATTCAGTAAACATGCATCTCAGCAAATTTATGTTTACTGAATCGGCTTCCTACTTTTTTAACTGAAAAAGGCTGGAGGGCTCGAGCTGAAACTTCTTGTAACACAACTTTTAGTCAGATTCAATAATATGTTACTTCAAAAAAGTCATTTTCAATTAATCCTGACTGCACTTTCAACATTTCATTGTTATATGTTTACAGATTTACTTGGCTTTCTCATTCTTTAAAGAGTGGATTACAGGTCAGACGCCAAATGATTATCGATCAGAAAGCCCATGTTTTTACATCGTCAGCCATGACAACGCCAAAAATCTAACCACTAGCTATTGTTGAGAACAAAGCCAGCACTCCGTCCACGTTTATCTCAGGATCTTATTTAGTGATCTGACATACGACTAAACTCGCGTCTCACAGTTGTTTGGAATTCAATGTTGTGATCACCACTAGGTAAATGAGGAAGTCATGCGGAAAAGAATGAAAGCAATTCTTTAAATACTCATCTTCTGAAAGCAATCTTTCAGATGCAGACACACGAATCCAGATGAGATATGTTAATAATCATATATATTTCGACCTAGCTGAAAAGTCATCTCCTGGTTTCGTCTAACCGTGACTAGAATTTCGTGGCCAGAAGATGAATGTTTTTGGGATGTTTGTCATTCTTTTCCAGTTAAAATTGCCAGCTGTTCAACGAAAATACTGCGGAAGGCAATAGTAATAATTTTCTTCTAGATTTTCCCATCAATCAGAAGTAACGAGTTACGTAATCAAACGATCGCAAAATACACGTTGATTTTAAATCAAACCACATGAATCCTTGAAGCGAAAACTCCACGATTATTCTAACAGTGAACCAGATTATACCCACACCACAGAAGTATTTTCACGAAAACGCAATGGGAAAGAGGTTGAAGCGTGACAAACAAACTGTAGTGAGGGAAGTCTTCTGTCCACGCGGAAGTTCCATCGACCTAGCCAGACCTACAGGCCGTTACGCCACTGCGAGCAAGACCAAAAGAGCAACGACATAACTGGTTTCAAATGTCCTCAGACATCAAATTTTCGCATAAACCCTAAGACTGTACTACTGTTTCTTTCTTCAGGGTTAGGGTTACCGAAGCGACATGTGATTTCATTGCGTAAACAGAATGTACAAGGATCTGTACGTATCAGCTAAACGGAATGCCAAGCTGCACGAACACGCTGACATTCTACAGAGAAATTTCGGAAATCATGGCATGACAAATGCGTCAGCGTTCATTCCTTAGGGAAGACGTCAGCTTCCTGGGTTTGACTGTAATGAGAAAAGTACCGTCTAGTATTTGATTAACGTATGGAGTATTTCGTATCACCGAGCGGAAAGCGGACCCTCTAACTTTTACCCAACTTATGATAATGACAAGAAAAAGGGAGGCTCGAAATGTTAAAGGAGACGCCGAACAGACCAAGCAAACAAATTTGGTAATAGGATATCCATTCCTTCTGGCAAGACGTAGGAAAGTTGGGGGCGTGATTAGATGTTGGGCCAATCTACAATATAACTGTGACGGTTTCAAATGTCCACCAGCAAAACAATATTCTAGTTTCTTCAACAATTCTGATTTTGACGTGAGTTGAGACGGCCCGGAACGTATTGGCTCGGGGAACACAAGTTCAAACCTCGAATACTTACTAATCGGAGTTTACTTAACACAGTATTACAGACATGGATTGTTTTAACATGTGCATGCCTGATGTCTGTAAGCAAGTTTGAATCAAGAGGTTTCACAAACCACAAAATCAACCAAAAATTTTCTTTGCCCGCGTCATCTTCGACATAACGACTGCTTCACTAAGACAGCATAACGCAGTAGTAATACATACAAGAGGAGACTTCCAACAAACTAACTCCTACAACTGAGTCTCACTGCTGAGAGAATATGCGCTGTACGGTTTTCATGGCTCACCGGCGAGTAGTGTTTACTCGAAATGAACAAATGTAAAATCCAGCAATTTCAAGGCCAAAGCATCGACATTATATTGCTATAGAATGTGCGTCTGATAAATAGCTTTTCCACCGGCAGTCGTTCACGCTTTTCGGGCTACAGTTGTACTCATAGAGATCAAACGCAGAGCTGTTTTGACTGGAAACTGAAGAATTCTTTTCAGTGAAATACTTTTGACTGTCTAGAACGTTTTTGGTAAAGTAAATTACATGTAAAGACGTTCTGTTCATTTTTACGAAAGAAGGCCGGCCGTCGCAACAGGAATTCGGAAGAAACGGGAGAGAGGACTGTTTCTTCAACAAACAAGCTCAGAGATTTTCTCCTCAGCAGCATTGATATTTTGACGACAAAGAATAGTACTTGTTGGGTTAGTGGTTTAAGAGTATTCTTCATTGAGCGCATTCCTGATATTGAAGATGAAGTTAAGAAGTTAATTCAGCTAAAAGGATCCTTGTGGAAAAAACGAAAGTAATTGCCGAATGAACAGGCTTTGCAAGATGTACATTCCAAACGAACATTTTTCTTGCACTCTGGTGACAAAGCTTTTTGTTAAAACATAAGGCATCAACAAATCAGTGAATCATTGTTCGTCAAATTTACTTTCAAACGTGGCTTAAACTGCCTTCACGGATAGCTCAACCTATCCTCTGATCAAAGGAATGTTCGTTAATCCTGCTGCTGAAACTGCTCTAAAATGCAATATTCCCTGACGACCGTTTTCGTCGTCTAGCGCTTTGATATAAAGTTAGGCAAGGTCACGCGTAACAAGGGAGAGACAAATTCACAAATATTTCCAAAGTTTACACAGGATTTCTTACGAGAACTTTGTCTAAAGCTCAGTAGGACAATGACATTCATACTTACAAAAAATCTTTCGAAGTCCCCAACGGAGGTGTGGTTCTTCAGTACAGTCTCGAGGTTCGAATTCAACTGAAGCCGGTAACACGTCAAGTTAAAGTTTATATACGATCAAAAGAAATAAATTTAATTACATTAATAATAAATTAGATTGGCATGCGGGATCAGTCCGGGGATCAAATTACATAGTTAAATTATTCTTTGTCCATATCAATGCCCCCCTGAGATAATCACAGCGACAATACACAGAAATTGTCACAGGAACTTGAACAGAAGAGATACACATACACAGCAATAACCTCGGCTGCGTTGTTCACCAGACAGAAAGCTGATCAACTTCACAGTAAACTAGTAAAGATTTTCTGGAAAAGTTTTAAGCATACTGGGAAGGAAAATTCAAAGTTTCAATTATAGCCTTAAGAAAGCGGATTCAAACGACCAGTGAACGTTCGTTCGTCCACCACCAGTGAACGTTCGTTCGTCCACCACTAGCGGACGTTCGTTCATCCACGACCAGTGAACGTTCGTTCGTCCACCACTAGTGAACGTTCGTTCGTCCACGACCAGTGGACGTTCGTTCGTCCACGACCAGTGAACGTTCGTTCGTCCACCACTAGTGGACGTTCGTTCGTCCACGACCAGTGAACGTTCGTTCGTCCACCACTAGTGGAAGTTCGACAAGCTCTCACGTTAACAAACTTTGTGTTCAGCACCAAGTAAAGCGGCTTCAGAAAGGTTCTATGCCGTGCAATTTGACCTCCAGTGGCCGACAAAAACCTAACAGCAGATTGACAGCTATTTTCTGGATTAGTGTTAACAGCACTTTTAACAGCCGACGCTGAAGCGGTAAAAGTGGAAGAACAGGATAAATGACTTTACAAAATGATCAATACCTTAACACTTACGACTTACAACTTACCAGGAAGAATAAATTTCAGAATGCAGATTAGAACTTTTGTATATTTATTCCACGCCGTTGATTTTGTAAATCCTCGGTGATTACTCTATGGTCTAAAAAGAATAAGGACTGCAAAACGACAGATCAATGTGGTTATCTATACACGGGCGCTATCGAGTATTCGAAATTCTGAGAAATAAATCACTACTGCATTTTCTCAATGATAAAATTCTTCACATCTCAAACAGTACAGTCTAAAATTTTGTTCAATCTTAGTATCATAAAAGGCATAAAAATACTAAACTTTATGCTTTAAATTAATGTCCACTCTGTTATAATTGCAGAGCTTAAGATCAAATATTCAAGATTAGTCTTACTACATGGTTTGGTGGTTAAGGTCACGCAAGGACTTGAAGCCAGAAAATCAAATCCCTATCAACAGCTTGATCAAGTGACCTCTCATGATGTACCTAGAGCGTCCGGAACTATCGATCGCTTTAAAAGATCTTAAGCGCTTATCTGTTTCAATCATCTTCAAAAGGTAATTATCGTTCCTGTTACGTTCAGGCTACTAATATATTTTCTGACCATACATTGGAACGTATTGAGAGTAAGAAGCAAGAAAGAAAAATATTAAGTAAGTTTAGGTCCCTTATATTTGATATGGTAAATCTAGTTTATTTAAGCATTTTTTCATTATCTATTCATTTATTTACTTATTTATTTATTTATTTATTTATTTATCTACCCATTCATTTGTTCATCTAATATAATTTATATATAAAAGGCAGTTCAATGAACAATTTCGTTCTGGTTTCCTGTTGCAATCAAACATACAAAATACGAATTTAATAAAAAACTATCCAAACAATTTACAATCAGTTTAAGAACAACCAACTTATTTACAATCTAAAAAGCTAAATTTATTAAGTTGACTCTGAAAGAAACCAAGATTTCGCCTTACTGAAGAAAGTGCTACCCAGACCCTGGAATAAAGTTAGCAGTAGTCGCTTCGTTTCATTTCATGAGTTCCAGGTTTTTGGCAAAAATAAACTGACAGATCTATTGGTCCTAAATCAACAACTTTACTTTGCTAGAGAGAATAAATTATGGTTTCGTGGTGTTATCTCATATTGGTCACCTAAAGACAGTTTAAGCGTTGCCAGCCTTTGCGTTAACTGAAATTTTGTATGGGCTCGGGAGGTGGGACAGAATTAGGTTCCAATTTATTCTTAGCAATTATTTAGTTGGTACTAAGCTTTTACGTCCTTCATTCGACGATTAGAATGTACACTAATGTATATATCAACATACAAACAATACGTCCAAATATCATTCTTCCTCTCTCCCATGCCGCTCCAACGGGACAATTACTGTACTTTAAGCTAGCTGTAATATTATGTTTGGCACAAGATACGTTTTGGCGCAAAAACACATGTCAGAGAGATAACGTTCAAGAGCAAAACATTCCAAACTGCATGGACATTTGATCATCAGATTAATCAGTAATTGCTGGCGCCCTATAGCCATTGCAGGTCTAAAAACCAATGCTTTTTAAAGTTTTAATCCATAAACTCAGGACAATCTCGCACGAGTCTTCTTTTCACGCTGTCGAAAAACTTGTTGATTACGAATGGACTACGGTACCGATCTACCAGGTCACCAGATCCTCCATCAAAATCAGAATACTGGAGTTCATGTAATTTCTTTCCGGTCGACATCGCCAGTACCTAAAATAAATGCGTGTAGGTATAAACATGACAGAGCCGACGCCACGAAGTAAATTTTAACACCTATATAAAATCCACAAATCTCTGATGTAGAAATTTTAATCAGCGAGGCGGCAAAGGGGGATGAGAGAGTACTGAGCTCTCCCAAAATAATTTAGAGCCCCCCCCTTGGAAACAATTACTGAAGCACGTCACATAAAATGGATTGCGTTCTATCTATATGCTACGACCGTTCTGTCTGGCAACTGGCCTGATTATTCTTGCTTAAACAGTCTATATCTCAACCAACATGCACTGCACGTGCAACATGCACTGCACGTGCAACATGCATGCACTCAATCTTGTGTATTCGAAGGCGTTAATCTCTCACGTTACACAAATGATATATTTCAATTGAATTCTGGAGGTCTAAGCTTCATTCGTGACTTATTTTGCCATTGTTTTCTTGCGAAATACATAATCTTTACCGGATTATAATGAAAACAAATCTTGCAATGAACACTGCTTGACACGTTTCCGTTAAGAGGCTCTCTCGCGTTCTCCCTCTAAAAATGTTCCTTTGAGGCTGAGCCGACAACACTTTGCATAACAACAAGTGAAGAACAAGCAAAGTACAGTTGCTTGCCTATTTCTTTGTTTTGAAAACCCTACTGTTCTCCATCCTCTCCAATTTTCCATTGTTCTTGGTTATTTTTGGTCAGCTCCAAAGGGCCTATTGACCAACGGAGTTTGGAATAAAGATCATTCCTCGTTGCTATATTTGTTCTATTTGGTTCTATGTTCATATTTCAACGGCTTCCTTACTCTAATTTATTTCGAAATTTCGCATATTTTACGAATCACCATGGAGGAATCACCAAAAGGATCATTGAGTGACCTCTTACGTGAATATGACGCTCTCTTACAACCTTGTACTTGAGGCGTGATGTAGTTTTTCAATATAAACTTTGAATATATTAACAGAATCACACTTTTAGAGTGCGGCTTCGTCTCAAAAAAGGTAAAAAAAACCCCAATCTTCATTCCTAGGTTAACCTCGAATGGTATTGATATTTTGATGACCTTGACTGGTCCGGAAATTTAACGGCTGACATGTCTCCAAATATACGAAACCGGTCAGTCGGCTAATCCTAACATAATAATGAAACGTAAGCAAGGCTTTCATCAAGTCTCTTACATTGATAATAATTTGTTTAGCACTATTGTGTGTCGGTTGAATTGACATTTTAAAGCTTTAAAGTTTTAAGATATAATTCTCAAAATTTGGTCATCTCGAAAGAGAGTTTAACTGCTCCATGTCGTGAAAGATCTCTTAGGCGAAGAAAAAGCATCCGGGAATCAGCCAGGGTATTATCGTTAAGCGTCTGCTGGAGTAAAATCGTCTGGTGTTAGCCTGAGTAAAATGGCAGCAGACCATTTGGAAAGGAAACTTCTCAAACTCGTTAATAATTCACGAAACCAAACAAAAGAAATACATGTTTAATCAGTACTTGGAAATCCGAGGAGGAATATAGCTGAATTTTACCAACTTCCATCTCAATTTTTCCCCAAAGTACGCGTGAGTTTGAGAAGTAATTTCAAACACTCGTCAGTTGTTCTTCCTCCGACCTCTAAACACCTCGAAGTCCGTTAAAAAACTCCGCTATCGCCTTGTTTTTCAACTCGCTTCTCGGTGTTTAGAAATCGGAGGAAGAACACTTACTCGTGTTTGAAATATTACTGAACAACAAACGTTATTGGTTCAGCAGGAGCGTTTTCTTACATAAGGATTATAAATAAACGATGAAAATGAATAATCTAAAATTACCAAAGCGTCGTCTGAGATCAAAAACGTCTTGGACATTCTGCACAGATGCTGCCTCTTCACTCTCTTGTGACGAATCCTCGTCCGAGCATGTGAACATCAGTCACCTGCATTTATTCCTTACAAGCTGATTAGCGGACGTCCTAAGATCTCCCTCTTGGAACTTTACATCATTCATTACCTCTTCATAGATAAAAGCCTGTGTTGAGGGTATTACCCGTTGAAAATACAAAATCGTTCTTCACGGGTTTTTCCCACTGAATGGATTTGTATTTTTATGAAAAAGAGACTTTTTCTCTTCTCAAGGGCCCGCAGCTGGAACTATTGAAAAAGCTATTCAGTTTAAAAAAAGAACTACCGATTCGTGCGATAAACTTTTCCTAGTGGTTTAAGCTCTTTACCTTTTATCCTCCGTGCCGCCTATGATTCGAAAACCCAGTTCCTTAAGCTCTGTTACGTACTTAAGTGCCAACATGAACGCCAAAAATTGTAGGATATTCAGTACTTAACATAATGAACCGAAACTTCCTGAGTAATTTCAAATAATTCCAACACTGTGCAACTAAAAGTTTCAAAACAGCGGATACTGGCTGTTAAGAGATTATATCTTTCAATTGTCTTAGATTTCATTTTCCATGAGACTATAAAATAAGTGGAAAGTTCTTGAAGGTTGATATTGGATGATGTACTCTTTTTTCCACCACTCAACGTTACTCTTTATTAGAAAGACTTTTATCATTATTCACATCTTTTTGGTGCCAGGGGAAATTCTGTAATTTTTCTCAAGGAGGAGAAATATTGGACTTCACAATAAATTTGCAGAGCTTTAGCACCATTCTATCTTGTATCAACCGGAAAACTGTTGTGTTATCATAACAGTTTTCTAAGTTTTACAGGATTAAATAAAATACCCAGTGTTTCTTCAAGCAGTAATTGGTATAATTCCCTCCCCCATGTTGCATGGTAGTTGAACTCACCACGGACAAAATAAAACTCAATTAATGATAGTAAGAACGTTACAAAATTTTGAGATTTCCTGCGTCGATTTTAAACGTTGACCTTGAATGTCCTCATTCGCTAACCTTACCATTTTAAATTCACAGCCACCGTAAAGACTACTGGCCTGAGGGAACGACTTTAAAATCTTTATGGACAATTTTTCCTTGTTTTACAGGCATATCCTTCCAAATGCTTGCAAACATCAGCGATATTTGGCTTCTGTTATCAACTTACATTCAGAATAGAATTATAAGTCAGCCACCGAGACCGCCCTCGATGGCGGGATGGTTGGATTATTGTCCACGTCTCGTCGCGGAATGAGGACAAGTTCGGTTTGTTGTGTCTGGCTGAGTTGCTTAGGAAGTACACGGGTTCGGCCGTACTGGCAGCGGAGTTTCATGCTGCATCCAACTTTAAGGAGCCTGCAATATCTCCACGGCATCGTTTTCGCTAAAGAACCGTTTGACTACATCGATTATGGGCCATTTTCGCATCTCCTACTATACAGAGAATTTGAGGGGGTGTGCCTTCGCATAAAACGAAGGATTTCCAGTTCATCGGAGTATATCAATATCTCATTGGAAATTCTTTTACGAAAAATCCCGCCCCAAAACGAACAGTTTTATGGGAAATGTGAAAGTAGTCAATTGCCAAACGTCTTGCGCGTTTGATATGAACATCTCAGTCGAATCTCCATTATCCGGACTTTTTCATTATCCCGACTTGATCTGTTGCTCCCACTTTTTGCGAATGTGTTAGTAATTTATTTTTGGTTAACCGAACTGTTAATTCAAAGTTAATGTGTGTCTCCGGACGAGTACGAGCAATCAAGGTTCGACCGTACTACAGAAATGTTTGGCGCATTTTTCTGCGTAACGCGGTTTGCTCACGGTGCTCGGTTTGTCATTCAGTGTGAATGCATCTTGAAAAATACTGTCATGACTCGCACGCTTCGTGGCGGGTAATTTTGCGGTAAGCCTAAAAGGTACTAATTCTAGACAAACATGTGTTGAAGGAAATTTACCTACCTACTTGCTTACCACTTCAAATCACGTTTCCTAACCGTTTAGGGAAAAGTTTCCAATTGTGACACATTTTAGGAAGAAATATTTTTTCGGCGTGTTCCACGGCACGCTCGATTTTATGCACGTAAACAAGGCACATTTCTGGCATATTAGGGAGCACCTCTATGTTTGGGTATTTTTCTCAGCCTTAATGTCTAACCTTTAACGGTGACCATCGCTGACCTTCAATACCCACTGGGAATAACAATGTCCACCCTGTAGTATTTCTCCACATGACGTCATTACCCATCTCTTCGTAAATATTGAAGAGTGAATGAAAGTTCATTAGTCGGTGGAAGGGGGGTGTTATTTTAGGCAGTAGCTTGGTCAATGGGATGACGCTCCCTGGAGTGATCTGAACAATGAATAACTTTACGAGTTCATGCAATGACAATGTCCAAGAAAGACATTCCAAACGTTTTGCATATCTGACAGACTAAATGTTTAGGTGAAGGTAAATTTTCCAGTGTCAGAAATTTAATTTTATACCCAGCCAGGACCGGTTGTGAAAACTCAACTGCAAGGCCTTCCGGCTGAGAATCGAACCCATGACCCTAGAACTCTTGTTTAGGTCTCTAGCCGACGTAGATACGAAGACCAAGGACAGAAGAATGAAACACGAGTTCCGTATTAATGTAGTTGGTAAAATGCCGGTGTGGTGTACAGAGTATATTACTATGGGATACTTGCCCGTCAAATGCCACATATTCGTGGACATATGTCATTGTCTGGTATGAGACCAGCTTGCGTGCAGACTACACCGGATGTAAAACGATTGAGTATCCGCTCAGGTCTGCTCGTACGATTCTGACGCGTTTGGAGACATCATAAACTTTCCAGGGGGTGTACGCAACCCCTGTACAGCTCTCAGGCATGCGAGGTTTTACAATATGAAACAAATTCATCGGGGCTCAAGTGATATTTGACAATAAAAGTTCGCCCAAGGATTTCGGTTTCACTTTCAAGTATTAGCGCCAAGCTGTACAAATGTCAAGCCGAAGACCTTTAAATGTAACCAACGCTCTGCCATCTGGGTCCGTAGCTCAATTGTTAGAGTATCTCACCAAAGACCAAAAAACTACGAACTCGATTCTGGTCCCGGAAACTAAATTTGTCAAAGTAAACTACCTCAAAGAATTTTATGAACGTAACTTAAAGAAATTACAGTTCACGACCTCATGGCTTCATCAGGGGTGATCTAAGCGTCGTAACGAGTTCCTTTTATGCTCAACTTTGAGTGATGATCTCATCTGTTGATAAGATGCAAATAATCATCCGGCAGGACCCCGCCGTTGTCACGGTTCAAAGGAGCGTGGGTGCTGTTAATGTGCCAAGCTTCCAAACGTCTTTGGTGGTATCTGCGATTTGTTGTGATAATTTTAGCGTTATCCCAATCAATCGCATGATTAGTTTGGCAC